>SJYC01117823.1:0-30146 GCA_006408675.1 Madoqua kirkii
CCCCCCCCCCCCACACACACACCCGCCCGGCCCCACCCTGTTAGTACTGCTAGTAGCACCTGTGTAGTCTGTAATTCGAGGCGGAAAACAAGCATGAGCCTGACATACCCTGAAACGGCTCACTAAGGTGTGGAGGAGTGCTTTGCTGAGATCCAGTGTGCTTGGGGATCCGAAGTTCCTGGACCTCAGTGGACAAGTGCCCCAAGAATGCAGCTTTGGTTTAAAGGTGTGCCCCAGCTTTTGGAGATGGGGAGAGAACCAATAAAAATAGTTTGTGACCTAGAACACTGTGTGTCTTTTTTAAAAGAGTTAGCCAGCCGAGATCTGTTGTTTTTAGATACAGAGGTTAATCATTAAAGCTGGGCCCAAGCTCCACTGCCAATAAGGTTAATGGGGCTTGTCTTTGGCCTAGAGCAGAGGCAGTGCAGCACACCTGTGGGGACGGATGGTGGGTAGTCTTACTAGGTGGTGCATAAGCAGGTTTCCCTTTAAATGCATTTTATAAAAACATAAATAATGACCAATAGGGAACCCTGTTAAGTAAGTAAAGTCACTCAGTCGTGTCCGACTCTTTGTGACCCCGTGAACTGTAACCCACCAGGCTCCTCAGTTCATGGGATTTTCTAGGCAAGAGTACTGGAGTGGGTTGCCATTTCCTTCTGCAGGAGATCTTCCCAACCCAGGGATCGAACCCAGGTCTCCCGCATTGGAGGCACCCTGTTACCACCATGTAAACTATGCTGTGTTATTAGTATAGATTCATCATCATATGTAACCAGTGTACCACTCTGATGGGGGAAATTAATAATGGAGAATGCTGTCGATGCATATGTGGGGCAGATGGGTATGTGGGAAACCTGTATTTTCTCAGTTTTGCCATGAACCTAAAAGTGATGTAAATAAAATATAAAGTCTATTAAAATATATTAATTAACGGAGAGCCTTGGGTGTCAATTATTCTTAAGTCTAACAATTGTAGTAGAAAATGGTCCGATTTAATGCGATTATCAGGTTTGAAATTGTGATTTCACCTCATCGTGGCATCGTGACAATGGCCTTCTAAGTCCTGATGGGGTGATTGGAGCTGTTTGGGGTTCGCAGCCAGTCCCTGCGAGTCGGCATCCGGCCCCGCCCGGGACAAAGGCGGCTGTTTGTTTCTGCGGGCGGGGCGGGGCCAAGTGGGCGGCGTGGGCGGGACCTCGCGGGAGCTCAGGCTGTTTTGTCTTTTCTGCTGGAAGAGGACGGCCAGCACCTCTAAGGCGGTGCCCTGCCGTTTCCAACTCCGTTGTTACTCTCCGCAGAGCGTCCTGGCCCACACGGCCGCGGAGCTGAGGCCAGAGAGACGGACGCACGGACAGACGACAGACGGAGGACGCGCTGGCCGCTGGACCCCGCTGCCCCCCCTTCTCCCTGCTGCCTGCACCTGGAGGATGAGCCCAGCCTTCAGGGCCATGGACGTGGAGCCCCGCGACAAGGGCATCCTGCTGGAGCCCTTTGTCCACCAGGTCGGGGGGCACTCCTGCGTGCTCCGCTTCAACGAGACGACCCTGTGCAAGCCCCTGGTCCCCAGGGAGCACCAGTTCTACGAGACTCTCCCAGCTGAGATGCGCAGATTTACTCCCCAGTACAAAGGTGAGCCCCCAGCTGCCTTAGGGGTGCCAGCGCCTGGGGAGGACCTGCCAGGCGGCACGGCCAGAGGAGGTCCGGGCAGCCACCCCGGGGCCCTCACCCCTCCCACCCGCTCTGTGTTTTCCCTCCTCCTCCTCTTGGCCCTCCGCCCAGCACCTCACACCCTCAGTTTTCAAGCCCTGGTAAGATTGCTCAATTCTGTTTTGTGTGTTTGTTTTGAGTTTATTTTTGGTGGAAGTGTAGTTGTGTTTTATGTTCAGGTGTCTCTTGATCACGGTAACCCATAGTCCCCCATGAGGGGACATTGGGGAAGACTTTGAGAGGATTTTACCCAGAACACTTGCTGCCTGCTTTTTGTCCTCCAGGAAACCAGAAGCCCTGGTGATTAGGTAGGCTGGGAGCAGGGTTGAGTCAGATGGAGCTCAGGAGTGGGAGGCTTGTGCTGATTAATTGAAGCCTTTTGCTATTACGGAATGTCCCTGAAATTGCTATATTATGACAACCCTTTGATTCACATATGGTGACTCTCTTCCTTTTTATAATAGGGGGAATCAGCATGGTGTGGTCTTTCCTGGGGAGGGGGGATCCTTTGTAAATCAAGGAAGAATCCTTTAAGGAAATTAATTGTAAAGCTGCATTGCCTGCTTATGCAAAAGACTCTTGAACTACTTGGGTTCTCTGGGACTGTTGAAACATGTTCTTTGAGGATAGAATGTTACAGTCACCTCTCTGTATTCTGAATATGCATGGTGCTTTGGTGGGGGTGGGGGAGTTGGGGGCCCTCACTTGGTCCTCTCTGTTGTTTTTTCCAGGACAGAGCCAAAGGTCCCTTGTTAGCTGGCTGCCCTTGCCCCCATTTTTTCCCTGGTTCTTTCCCACCACAGGAAAGTGTGGTCCCCTGAATTCCCCACCCCAGCTCCTCTGCGCCCAGAGCCGGGTACCACCTCAGAAGCGTCGTCTCTCTAAGTACGCATTCCTTTGCAGCAAGCGAGCAAGCGGGCGGGCAGCAAGAACTGAGCAAATTGAGTGATCCCAGGCCAGAGAGGCCTGGAGGAAAGGTGTTCAGCCAGTCGGTTTTAAGGCACTCGTCGGCACCTGCTGAAACCCTCCCACCCGACAGCCCCCTCCTCAAAGACTGTGTCATTACACATGGCAGGTTCTAGAGACTCGGGGAGAGCTGCTTTCAAGGCCACTACGCGTCTGTGCTCCCAGCCCAGCCCCATTTGCCTTGTGTTCATCTTCTTGTTTTGCGACATGAGACTGCAAAGACCAATAAAGGAATATATCTGAGAAGGACAGAAGGCTGGGGTGCCCACCCTGTGGGGTGCTCAAGAAGCCTTTGCCAGGGTGTCTTGTGTTGTGTGGTTTGCTTTGTTTGCTTTTTTATTTTGTTTTGCTTGCTCAGTCTTCCCTTACCCTTGGACGCTTCTTACCCCTCAGGCAAATCACTGTTCAGGCTCTGCTTTAAAGCAAGCCTCAAGGCCATCGGAGATTCTGTTTAAGGTAGTAAAAAAAAATCCCACAAGATTTAAAAAGCAAATGTCCTCATGTCTCTCTCAGGATTAGAAGAATTACATAAAAATTAATAAACATTTTCAATGATGGAAAAATGTGTCTTGTAATTCTTTGGCTCTTGCCTCGTTGAGTGAATCATAGAGGAAGATTCTCAGCCATGTTTGCTCCCTAATCGCTTGTCTTGTATGGTGTCATCTTTTCTAGCTGTTCTGATATTTGTTAGGTTTGCAGATGAGTTTGGGGCCTCTGGCAACATAGAGACTAAGGAACAGGGTAAGAAAAAAACAAATGTTCCAATCATGTTATTTGTAACACATATTCCTGTGGAGCTGAAAGTCTTCCGTGTTCACCCTCCTTCTAGGTGTGGTGTCCGTGAGCTTCGAAGAAGACGAAGACAGGAACTTGTGTTTAATAGCACATCCATTAAAAGGGGACCATGGAACTGTGGACAGTGTAGATAATTCAGACTGTGAACCAAAAAGCAAGCTGCTCAGGTGGACAAACAAAAAGCATCATGTTCTAGAAACAGACAAGACCTCTAAGGACTGGGTTCGGCGCACCGGAAAGAGGAGAAGGCGAAGAGGTGGGTATAGACTTGAGAGGGACTGGACTCGGGAGGAGGGGAGGGATCTCAGCTAGGGCCCAGTGCCCCAGGGCTGAGGGCTCACCTGATGGACTTAGCAGGCGCCTAGTCACTCAGGGCTCAGTTCCCGCGTGGCGTGCCCAGCTTTTCTTTGCTTGATTCTGAGTTAGACTGTGCCATTTCGGGTAAATCAGCTGTCGTAGCAGCTGTAAGAGAGTTTCAGTCACTCGTTCCTCCTGCAGCTGTCCTGTGCCAGGCCCTGTGTGGCATCTGGGAATGTAGCAGTGACCCAGACAGAAGCCGTCCCGTTACCGCAGGCTGTTCACTGATAGTGGGAGACAAAATGGATGCATCTTGGGGATCCCCCTAGGCAGAGCCCTCCCAAGTGGCACACCTTGACAGAGCTTATGAAAAGATAAATTGTGTATGCTGCTGCTGCTAAGTCGCTTCAGTCGTGTCCAACTCTGTGCAGCCCCATAGACGGCAGCCCACCAGGCTTCAAAACATAGCTAAGGACTTCCCTGATGGCTCAGTGATCAAGAATCTGCCTGCCAGTGCAGGAGCCACAGGTTCAATCCCTGGTCTGGGAAGATCCCACAGGCCTCAGAGCAGCTGAGCCCAGTTCCCCGCAACTGCTGAGCCTGCGTGGCCTAGAGCGAGCACTGTGCAACAGGAGCCGGACGCCACCGCAAGGGGAGCCTGAGTGCTGCAACTGGAGATAGCCCCTGCTTGTCCCAACCAGAGGAGGCCCTTAGAGCACAGCCGAAGAGGGTTTGTTTTTAGTTTTTTAAGTGTAGCCAAGTAGATTGACTTATTCTCATGGAATTTCACTTCAGCCTCTGTCTCCAGCGTCCTGAGTTAGGGAACTTGAATGTTCTAGAAGCCAGGGGGTGGTACTGCCTAGAAGGTGGGAGCAGGGAAGGCTGCCTTGTGGGGTGTGGCCTGGAGGCAGAGGCTGTCCTTACATCTTAGGTTTTCCTAAAGCAGCAAGCTAACCCCTTAATTTTTTTTTTTTAATCAACTGTCTTGAGGTATGGTATACTACAGTAAAATTTCACCCATGTGAAGTGTTTAATGTGTCCACTGAAACAGCCACCACATCAGTGAAACAGCCACCACATCAGAACATCAAACTTCCTATCACTGCAGAAAGCTCCTTCATGCCTCTTTGCCCCTGACTTCTGATGAGATGTTATGACTTATCAGCTTCTTGTCTCTTTATAGCCATAAGTTAGAAGAAGAATTTGAGTGGCTGAAGAAATCTGAAGTTTTGTACTACAGTGTAGAGAAAAAGGGGAATGTAAGTTCTCAGCTCAAACACTACAACCCTTGGAGCATGAAGTGTCACCAGCAACAGTTACAGAGAATGAAGGAGAATGCGAAACACCGGAACCAGTACAGTATCCTTGGCTCATAGGGCCTCTCTGCACTGGGGAGAGGGGAGTACAAGGGAGGAGACCCTTCAGGCTTGGAGAGAGAAATTGGATTTTTTAAAGTCATGGTTGTGCCAGGACACCTGCATGATAACTAGGCAGACATCACTTCCCTCTGGGCTGAGCACTGGTCTGGGAATGCAGGTGCTGGGGAGGAAGTTTGATGGGTTCCTGGGGGTGAAGGTCAACCTCATGGAGGGACCAACTTGCATTCGGGGTGGTTTACCCTGGAGTGCAAGGAGCTGGTTTGTGTTCTCACACACTTGGAGAAGTCCCCAAGTAGCACTTAATTGCTGCAGTGGGGTTGGACTGGTCTTTCAGTCTGGTGTACCAGGCTGCCGCTTGAAGAAGTCACAAGGGAAAGGTTCCTTTCCTATTTTCAGTCAGGGAGCCTGGGTGTGCGCTGTAGAGTGATGCATTGAACCAACCCAGATTCAGCAGTTGGTTAACCCACTCGTGTCAGTCTTCTGTCTCTATACACCCAGCACCCCCAATTGAGCTCTCTCTGAAGCAAGTGTCAGATAATTCATCTGTATACACTTCAGTGTATATCTCCAAAAGATAAAGATATTTTAAAACACTAATACTATTGTTACTCCTTGAAAAGTGGATCGTAATCCCTTACTGTCAAATATCTAATTTGTTTTCCTATTTTCCTTATTGTCTCATAAATGTCTTATGTATGGTTTGCTTGAATGTGGGTCCAAATGGTGTTCACATGTTGCATTCATTTGAAACGTTTAAGTCTTTTAAAATACATTTCTGTTTTTTTCTTCTTGGAAATTTCTTGTCAAAGAAACTGGGTCTTCTAGAGTTACCCACCCTCTGGACTTTACTGATTATGTAGTGTCTTTTACACATTACTCTTTCCCCTCTGTTTGCATTAAGTTGATAATTTGATCTACAGGCTTGATCAGATTCAGGATCTGTTTGAGAGAGTGGGGGCAAGACTCCTTCAGAAGTGGTATTTACCTGTTGATTGGGAAGCAGAATTTCATCATCCTTCTCTTTTGTATTGCCATAGCCTTACATCCATTTTTTAATTAGGTGGTTTTTTTGTCATTCCTTTTTCATTCATGAGCTGGAATCCTGCTGAAAAGAGAAGCTTTCCTCAACTACGTGCTTATCATGAAGTATAGTTCAAATAGGAAAGGCAAGTTAAATGTTTATTTTCCTTAGTTTACTATTTGAAATAATGAGATGGTTTCTTAACATCCTAACATCCTCCAAAGGTAACCAATGAGGTTTTCTGCATCATCATGAACCCATGAATTTGTTTGTTTTTGAATGTAGCATGTGGGATCTTAATTCCCCAACCAGGAATCAAACTTGTACCCTCTGCAGGGGAAGTAGAAAGTTCTAACCACTGGACTGCCAGGGAATTCCCTCAGTGTACTTGACGTGTCTTAGTTCATTGCAGTTATCTCTGATGCTCAAATTGTCCCATGCATGGTGAGTGGGAGTCTTTTAAACTAGGCTCCTGAGTCATTTTTACACAATTACAGCCGTCTGTGTAGCTGCCTTACTTTTCTGGAATGCAGAGATGGTACAGGGTCAGGTATGTTCGTACTCCAGATGTGAATTCAGTTGTTCCTTTAAGGCAGGGGTTGCCAGCTTCTTCAGTGAAGGGCCAGATAGTGAATACCCTGGACTCTGCGGGCGTACACTGTGCCATGGCTCTGTCGTTTGTGGCAGGAAAGCAGCCGTAGATGAGGCACGTGAATGGCCCTGGCTGAATTCCAGCTAAGCTCGAATTTACACTTGCTGAGACTTAAACTTCATTCAACTTGCTTGTGTCACGAAATGTTATATTTACTTTTTGACCTCTTAAAAATAGAAAACTGAAAATTCCCCGGTGATCCAGTGGTTAGGATGCCATGCTCTCACTGCCGAGGGCCCGGGTTCAGTCCCTAGCCAGGGAACTAAGACCCCACAGGCCATGTGACCAGAAAAAGAAAAAATTCATTTATAAGAACCACTTGTTCCTAACTTACCAGCTGTAAAGCGGTGAGCAGGGGGCCGTGGTTCACCAGTCCACACTGTAGGAGCCGTGCTGGGCATTGTGCTAATGCATTGAACCAACCCAGATTCAGCAGTTGGTTAACCCACTCGTGTCAGTCTTCTGTCTCTATACACCCAGCACCCCCAATTGAGCTCTCTCTGAAGCAAGTGTCAGATAATTCATCTGTATACACTTCAGTGTATATCTCCAAAAGATAAAGATATTTTAAAACACTAATACTATTGTTACTCCTTGAAAAGTGGATCGTAATCCCTTACTGTCAAATATCTAATTTGTTTTCCTATTTTCCTTATTGTCTCATAAATGTCTTATGTATGGTTTGCTTGAATGTGGGTCCAAATGGTGTTCACATGTTGCATTCATTTGAAACGTTTAAGTCTTTTAAAATACATTTCTGTTTTTTTCTTCTTGGAAATTTCTTGTCAAAGAAACTGGGTCTTCTAGAGTTACCCACCCTCTGGACTTTACTGATTATGTAGTGTCTTTTACACATTACTCTTTCCCCTCTGTTTGCATTAAGTTGATAATTTGATCTACAGGCTTGATCAGATTCAGGATCTGTTTGAGAGAGTGGGGGCAAGACTCCTTCAGAAGTGGTATTTACCTGTTGATTGGGAAGCAGAATTTCATCATCCTTCTCTTTTGTATTGCCATAGCCTTACATCCATTTTTTAATTAGGTGGTTTTTTTGTCATTCCTTTTTCATTCATGAGCTGGAATCCTGCTGAAAAGAGAAGCTTTTCCTCAACTACGTGCTTATCATGAAGTATAGTTCAAATAGGAAAGGCAAGTTAAATGTTTATTTTCCTTAGTTTACTATTTGAAATAATGAGATGGTTTCTTAACATCCTAACATCCTCCAAAGGTAACCAATGAGGTTTTCTGCATCATCATGAACCCATGAATTTGTTTGTTTTTGAATGTAGCATGTGGGATCTTAATTCCCCAACCAGGAATCAAACTTGTACCCTCTGCAGGGGAAGTAGAAAGTTCTAACCACTGGACTGCCAGGGAATTCCCTCAGTGTACTTGACGTGTCTTAGTTCATTGCAGTTATCTCTGATGCTCAAATTGTCCCATGCATGGTGAGTGGGAGTCTTTTAAACTAGGCTCCTGAGTCATTTTTACACAATTACAGCCGTCTGTGTAGCTGCCTTACTTTTCTGGAATGCAGAGATGGTACAGGGTCAGGTATGTTCGTACTCCAGATATGAATTCAGTTGTTCCTTTAAGGCAGGGGTTGCCAGCTTCTTCAGTGAAGGGCCAGATAGTGAATACCCTGGACTCTGCGGGCGTACACTGTGCCATGGCTCTGTCGTTTGTGGCAGGAAAGCAGCCGTAGATGAGGCACGTGAATGGCCCTGGCTGAATTCCAGCTAAGCTCGAATTTACACTTGCTGAGACTTAAACTTCATTCAACTTGCTTGTGTCACGAAATGTTATATTTACTTTTTGACCTCTTAAAAATAGAAAACTGAAAATTCCCCGGTGATCCAGTGGTTAGGATGCCATGCTCTCACTGCCGAGGGCCCGGGTTCAGTCCCTAGCCAGGGAACTAAGACCCCACAGGCCATGTGACCAGAAAAAGAAAAAATTCATTTATAAGAACCACTTGTTCCTAACTTACCAGCTGTAAAGCGGTGAGCAGGGGGCCGTGGTTCACCAGTCCACACTGTAGGAGCCGTGCTGGGCATTGTGCTAAGTCGCTTCAGTTGTGTCCAACTCTTTGCGACCCTGTAGACTGGAGCCCTCCAGGCCCCTCTGTACATGGGATTCTCCAGGCAAGAATACTGGAGTGGGTTGCCGTGCCCTTCTCCAGGGGATCTTCCCGACGCAGGAATCTAACCAGCGTCTCTTGTCTCCTGACTTGGCAGGCAAGTTCTTTACCACTAGCGCCACCTGGGAAGCCCCAGGGGAACTCATACGTCTGGTCATTGTTTCTCAGCCTTTTCAGTGTCCCCATCTGGGAAATACATATTTATTTGAAAGGAGAAAACTTGATGAGTTCCTAAGTGGTATTTCTAGTTCTTATTTAAGATTGGGATTACTGAATTTACTGATGTTCTGTGTCTGATTTAGGACAGGATGTTGGATTGTGGTCCCACATCTTGCTGAGTCAGGAAATGGTGTATATGTGGCCCATGCTGCTCTCACGCCAGTTCCCTGGCAAGAATTGCGGGTGCCTTTTAGCCTTCTGGTCAGTTGGGCCGCCCACCTGGGAGATAGAGCAGGATTTCTGGGACGCTGTGTGTAGGCCCTGCACCATGGGAGTGCCTTAGAGCAGCACCTTTTCTTTAGAGGGGCCTTATCCTTAACCACTCAGAATTTATCTTGCTGGAGAACCTGACTTCCCGTTACGAGGTGCCTTGTGTCCTGGACCTCAAAATGGGGACACGCCAGCATGGTGACGATGCTTCAGAGGAGAAGGCAGCTAACCAGATCCGCAAGTGCCAGCAGAGCACGTCGGCAGTCATTGGTGTGCGTGTGTGCGGCATGCAGGTGAGAGGAGTGTCAGAGCGTGGCTGGTGTGGGTAACGCTCTCTGGGGCTGGCCGGACTGGCTGAGTCCAGAAGCTGTGGGCCAGAGAGAGAGGAAAGGGGAGACGTTGGGCACTCTCCACCAACCCACACATTAAGCAGAGGGCTGGTGATGGCGCCCAGGTCAGAGGGCTGTATCCGAGTGGGTGTTGACTGGCAAGGACAGGACCTTGTGTGACTGGTGTACTTAAGTTAAAAGATCGGGTCCAGGGCTGTCATCTTGCTGCCTCTCTCCTGGGGCTGGGCCATCTCTGCTTGAGATGCCTGTCGGTCCTTGACCTGCTGATCTCCCTCCCACAGGTGTACCAGGCGGGCAGTGGGCAGCTCATGTTCATGAACAAGTACCACGGACGGAAGCTGTCCGTACAGGGCTTCAAGGAGGCACTTTTCCAGTTTTTTCACAATGGCCGGTACCTGCGTCGGGAGCTCCTGGGCCCTGTGCTCAGGAAGCTGACTGAACTCAAGGGCGTGCTGGACGACAAGAATCCTACCGCTTTTACTCAAGCTCCCTGCTGATCATCTATGACGGCAAGGAGCGGCCTGAAGTGGCCCTGGACTCAGACGCGGAGGACTTGGAGGACCTGTCGGAGGAGTCTGCTGACGAGTCGGCTGGCGCCTATGCCTACAAGCCCATCGGCACCAGCTCGGTGGATGTGCGCATGATCGATTTCGCGCACACCACGTGCAGGCTGTATGGTGAGGACAGTGTGGTCCACGAAGGCCAGGATGCTGGCTATATCTTTGGGCTCCAGAGCCTGATAGACATTGTCACAGAGATAAGTGAGGAGAGCGGGGAGTGAGCTCTGGCTGCACCAGCACCTGAGAGACTCTGTGTGTCCCGGGCACAGCTGTGCTGCGTCGGGGAGATGGCCAGTATGGCCAGGCGGTGGCCCTGCAGCCTGGAGCTGATGCGCAGAGGCCTCTGTGAGTCCCAGCCTGAGCCAGCCCCAGCTGCGCTCGGAGTCTTTATTTATTTTAACTATTTCTTCGACATTCCACATTTGATGATGCAGATACCTCTTTCTTCCCTGAGTGTAAATGTTCTAATACAAACCTTTTTGTTAATTGTAACAGTGCTGCTGTCGTTCTTGCCAGGGATGGGGGGCCGGCAGCCAGCCCCCCTCCCAACCCTCGGAAATGTCACACATGCCACAACCTCCACCCTGGTCCAGCAGTGTCCTCCTTGCCACTGCTCCCACCCCACGGGCCCTGAAGTCACCATAGCCTCTTGGCTAAGTCCTCAGTCCACTAACCAAGCACCCACAGGCATAACCTTAAATGGGTCTATCCCAGCACCCTTATGCAGAGAACTGCACTTGACTCTTGACACAGGTCCTTCCTTGCCCTCAACAGAGCTTCAGTCAGAGTTGGACAGCAGCTGTTCCTAACCTTGGGTCCAGCTCCTGTGCCACTGATGCTACTGCCCAGTCACTTCAGTCATGTCCGACTCTGCGACCCCAGAGACGGCAGCCTACCAGCTCCCCCGTCCCTGGGATTCCCCAGGCAAGAACACGAGTGGGTTGCCATTTCCTTCTCCAACGCATGAAAGTGAAAAGTGAAGGAGAAGTCACTCAGTCATGTCCGACTCTGCGCGACCCCATGGACTGCAGCCTACCAGGCTCCTCCATCCATGGGATTTTCCAGGCAAGAGTCCTGGAGTGGGGTGCCATTGCCTTCTTGGCTGGACATTGTGATGTCAGGCATCCTGGAGCCAATCCTGGGACCTCAGGTGGCCCTTGTCTTTCATCTGTTGGCGGCCATTGGCTCTGTGGTCAGGGTCCCAGGAGGTCCCAGGAGGTGGGGGGCTTGACGGAGGGGGTCTTCTGGGGTGAGTGGTCCTCTTGGCCACACCATCTGCCAGCACTCCTACCCAGCCCTGGAGCCCACTGCAGCCATGCCAGTGCCATCCTTCATGTGGTTCCAGCTTGGGCAGCCCCCAAGAGAGCTGTTTCTGCTCTGTTCTCAGAGGGTTTCAGGGAGAAGTGTGGCACGAGATCTTGAACTGCTGACACAGGCACGAGGGAGAAGGACACGGAACTAGTACCAAGAAAGGAGGATCTGGATGTCCAGGTCTAGCAGCCCCACCTCTTTGCCTGAACCTCTCGGCACCTTCTCTCCCAGGTCCGCTGTGCCTATATCCACTATATCCAAAATCACCCACCTGCAATACACTAGCCAGGTTGGGCCCACCTGCTCCCTGGGTCCAGTCTTCCAGAGAAGAATGTGGCTGGACCAGCCTCTGGACGGAGATGGGAGGTCCCCAGGACTCTGGGTTTGCAGAAACCCAGGTCCCCTTGGTTTTCCCTGCTGCTTCATAGGACTACAATGATCTCACCAGGTCAGGGCTGACTGGAAGGTGGGACAAACAGGCTCTTAATGCCACATGGTACCCCAATCCCCATCCACCAGCCTTCTATCTGCTCTCAGAAGGAAGCATCAGAAATAACCGGGATTTGTAAGTCTCCAAAGACAACTGAAGAGAGTGATAGGAGCCTGACCTTATGCTGTGAGGAGGGGAATAGCGCCCCAGGCAGAAGAATGGATTTGCAAGGACCCACGTTAGAGAGGAAGAGAGTAGTTAGTGGCAGAAAGAAGAGATGGGAACTGAGGATGAGAGGACTATGGACAGCGAAATGGCCGGACTGGTTTTTGTTTCTGCAGCCCCCTCTCCACTCTTGCTCCCCGTTGCCCACCGCTGGAGCTTAAGGAAGTGAGCTCAGCACGCCTCAAGACAAACAGACCCGGGGTCGCTGTCCTTAATTTAGTAGATCAGGATCCACTTCTCGGGTGGCATAGATGCAAGAGGCTTATCAGCACAGGACACAGGCTCTGCCTTTGGGCTGCGGGCGTGAAGTCGGGTGGGCCGCAGTACTAGGGCTTGAGCTGGTAAAAGGAGTGGAGGGTCGGGCAGGAGCAGCTGGGGCTGGGGGCTCTAGGCAGGGTGCCGGGTCAGGGAGTCGAACTTGGAGACGACCAAGTCCTCGGAAAGGGCGGTGGACTCTCGAAAGCCGCGCCCCTTGGGGCCGCCAGGGGGCGCCGCGCTCCCGCGCAGGAGCGGACACTGCCGGGGCGGGACTGCGGCGAGCGGGCGGGCGCGCGCGCGCACGCGCCGTGTGTCACGGGGCAGGGCGAGCGCGGCGAGGAGCTGCTGGCCTGGCGTCCTGGTTCCTCAGCCCCCGCCGTCTCCCCTGCCCCGGCGCGATTCGGCCTCATGTACCGCGCGCTGTACGCGTTCCGCTCGGCGGAGCCCAACGCGCTGGCGTTTGCCGCGGGCGAGACCTTCCTGTGTTGGAGCGCAGCAGCGCGCACTGGTGGTTGGCGGCGCGGGCGCGCAGCGGTGAGACCGGCTACGTGCCGCCCGCCTACCTGCGCCGCCTGCAGGTGAGTGTGCCCCTCCCCGGCCCGGCCTCCGCCGCCCCTAGACTGAGCTCCATCACCGGCCGGTCGGGACCTCCAGCAGATGAGGACTTTGAGAACCTGACCGAGAGACCCCGCGGGGACTGGGACCCTGAGAGCCCGCTCCCCCTACAGAGGACCAGGCCTTGACAGCCAACTCTTGAGGACTCCAGACCTACCTAAAGCCTAACTCTGGGACCGAGACCCCAGACCCAACATCTGAATCCCCAGCCGACTACAGTTCAAGAGTCAGCCCCGAGATTCCAGTACACCAGATTCTGAGCAGTTTCCCAGGTCACGGAGACCCCTGACTTAATTGGCTCCTCGCCTGGATCACCAGGATCCCAACACCCTTGCCTCCTCCTCTTCCGCAGCTTCCACCCCTGAGACCCCCGGCAACCCTGGGCACTTTCTGTTTCCCCAGCCATCTCATAGGTCTTCACCCTCCCATTCCACCCCCCGCACTTGGACCAGGGAGCCGTGGACACCCCATCCCCTAAGTGACCCCCCCAAGCCCTGAGACCTCAATATCTTTTATTGTCCTGTACTTAGCCCCTAAGCTCTTCCCAAAACACCCTCGTCAATCTACTTTGAGCCTAGGTTCCCAGCTCCTGCTGACACTCCCTGGCACTACAAGCCTCAGGCCCTGACTTTTCAGACTTCCTTTCTTGGAAAGTGAGGGAGCCTGAGCCTTCCTTGTCCCCAGCCCGGGGTGGGAGCTGCTCCCTTAGCAAGGAAGTGGGACTTCCACGGCTTCCCCTAGTGTGGCCATGGCCCCCCTGTTTCCTTCCACTGGCGGTACAGCCCCAGTTCCTGTTTCCCCCAGAATAGTCCTGGTGTGGGGGTTGGGCTGCATTGTCTCCAGCTGGTCTATTCTGATCTCAGGGGGAAGGAGGGCCCAGAGCCTCCAGGCTGCCCTGTGCCAGACACCCCCGCCCCATCCTAGTCTCTGGCTGTAAGAAGCATCCCAAGCCGGCCCAGTTCAGGACAGAAATAACAGGATAAATTTGGAGATGTCATCTGTGGCTTTTACCCGAGGGGATGGGCCCGGGGCCCTGGACCCTTGGCCTCGTGGCATCCAGGAGTGTCTGGGTGAGAGTGGAAGCCCTGGACACCAGGGCTGCTGGGTCTGGAAGTAAGCATGTCAGAGCCAGTATCTCTAGGGCTGGGGGCTTGGAGGCCTCCAGGGAAAGTCCCCCACTTTCCCCCAGGGCCTGTGAGGCCCCTCGCCTGCCTTGGCTATTGGGGCTGGGTGTTTGGGGAGGGCAGAGAGGGTACCACCTTCTGTCTCTTGGTTTCTTCCTGCATGTCTCCCTCCGTCTCAGTCTCCCTGGCTGTCTCTGTGTCATTCTGACTCTCCCCTTGTGTGTGTCCACATCCTCCAACTCTCTCCCCTTCTCTGTCTCCGAATCTCAATTTCTTTCTGCGTTGTCTCCCTCTGCTTCTCTCCCCGCCCCCCTCCCTCTCTCTCACCATCTTTCTTGCTTTCCGTGCATCGTCTGCCGTTCTTGCTCTGTCCCCTTTGCTGTCTGCTATCTCCTGCACTCTGACACGCCCCCTGTTATCTCTGGGGCTCTGCTGACCTCTGAGTCCATCTGTCTGTCCCCATCCAAGAAGCCTCTCCAGCCCACTCTGGTGTGATTTCACCTTAGTTCTGAGGCCCCTGTGCCTGATGGACCATGGGTGCCAAGGGCAAGGGAGGGGTGGGAGTGACTGGTCCCGCAGTTGCCAGCGCCCTACTCCCCCCACCCCATGCCAGCCAGGCTGGGTCAACGGGACCCCTGAGTTGCTGCAGATGGCGACACAAAATCTGGGGCAGGGGCCAGGTTCCACGCTTATGTCTGTCTTCTGCCACAAACCGAGAACTGCTGTTTCCCAGCACAGCTCTGGAGGATCCCTTTCTCACAGCTAGAGGGGATGCGGGCTGGCAACACGGTGCGAAGAGGAGCTCCCTTTGGCCTGTCCTCAGCTTCCAGGGCCTGCAGAAGGCTCTCTCAGGACGGGGCTGTCCTGGAAGTGTGGCTTTGGTTTTGTGACGGGTCAGAAAGATCCAGAGGGATTTGTTCAGAGCTCCAGACCCTAGAGGCTCCCTGCTTGGCATCTCAGCCTGGGATCTGAGCCAAGCCTGGCGATAGAATAAGTGTGCACTCCTGGCCTCAAGCTGGGGGTCCGTGGGCTGTGTTTTTGCTTCAGAGCCCAGACTTTCAGAGATGACTTAGCCGAGAGCCTCACCATAGGTAGAATCCCGAGCAGGGGCCCGATATATAAAGCAGCAGCCTGGGCCCCTCCCTGTGGCCCAGCTTCCCGAGTGACGCAGTTTGAGAACCTCGATTGATATTCCAGTTCATCTTGCTGTGTTGGTCTCTAGTATTCCAGGCTTTGAGAGCAGCTGTGGCTCTCTGCCTGCGCCAGGCTCCCTCCGGGGCTGGCTCTGGCCTCCGTGCCCTCACCTGGCCCCCAGGGCTAAGAGCCCACTCCTGCCCCCCTCACAGGGCCTGGAGCAGGATGTCCTCCAAGCCATTGACCGTGCCATTGAGGCGGTGCACAACGCGGCCGTGCGGGACGGTGGCAAATACAGCCTGGAGCAGCGTGGGGTCCTCCAGTGAGTGTGCTGGGGGGTCTCCCAGTGGGCCCTGGGGGATGGGTCCTTCCCGGACTCTGGAGGGCAGGGTTGGCAGTGCAGAGGCAGGTAGGCATGAGGGTGGTGGGAGGTGGGGGGCCTGGGTGAGGGTGGGCAGCGCCCCTCAGGGGACATGGGCAGACTTGGGGAGCTGTAAGGTGACTTCCCCAGTAACCTCCCTGCTCCTGCCTCAGGAAGCTGATCCACCACCGGAAAGAGACCCTGTCCCGCAGAGGCCCCTCCGCCTCCAGCCCTGCAGCTATGACCCAGTCCACCAGTGACCACCATTTGGATGCCGCCGCCACCAGGCAGCCCAATGGCATGTGTCGAGCTGGGTTTGAGCGGCAGCACAGCCTGCCCAGTTCTGAGTATCTTGGGCCAGATGGAGGCCTCTACCAGGTACGTGGTGAGAGCTGCCTGGGCAAGGGAGGTGGTGGGGGGCTTAAGGCTTTGTCCGGAGCCTCCCAGCGTCCACCCCAGTCAGCGATGTCACCTGGAGCCTTGGTCCTGCCCCTGCTGAGCTCAGGCTGCACCCCAGATGGCAGTCTGTGCCCTCAGATCCCACTTGTGTCCTCTCAGATCCCGCCACAGCCTCGCCGAGCAGCACCCACCACCCCACCCCCACCCGTGAAGCGCCGAGACCGCGACGCCCTGATGGTCTCGGGGAGTGGTGAGAAGTTGGGGGCACTCTGTGCTTAGAATGGTTGCTGTGCCTGTGTCAGAATACTGGGGGCTCCAGGCTTGGGGGTGAAGACACGGCAGGGGTTGGACAGCTGGGGGCTCTGGGCTTGGGATGATAGAGGTCCCCAGAGGGCTGCCCCAGCACAGCATCCCCTCTCTGCTCACAGGCGGCCGCAACACCACACCCTCCGGAGGCAGTTCTGTGTCCAGCAGCGGCTCCGTCAGCAGCACCTCCCTTGACACGCTGTACACCGGCTCCAGCTCATCCGAGCCAGGCCCCAGCTGCTCACCCATGCCCCCGCCTGTGCCCCGCCGAGGCATGCTTACCGCTGTGTCCCAAGCTCAGCCTCCTCCCTGCAAGGTGCCAGACCCGGAGCCCCCTACAGAGGAGGAGGCAGCAGCAGCAGTGGTGGAGACAGCCCTAGCCCCGGTCCCCGATGAGCTGGAGGCCCTGCGGGCACTGAACCTGGGGGCCACAGAGGAGAAGGCGGCGGCTGAGCCCGCCGTGCCCAGGACCATCGGGGCAGAGCTGATGGAGCTCGTGCGGAGGAACACTGGCCTGAGCCACGAGCTCTGCCGCGTGGCCATTGGCGTCGTAGTGGGCCACATCCAGGCCTCTGTGCCGGCCAGCTCGCCTGTCATGGAGCAGGTCCTCCTCTCGCTGGTGGAGGGCAAGGTGAGGGTGGGCCAGGGCCGGGGCCAGGGGCCGCCCCGCCACCCCTGCCCCTTCCCCACCCGCACATGTATCCAGCCTTTACCTGACAGGTATTGTTGAGCTCGAGCTCTCGGCTTCCTTGTGCTGGGTGTTGGGGACTTTTGGGGACAATCCATGAAGGAGAAGGGAGAAAGAATACTGCAGGCAGAAGCTCAGCCTGGATGAGGGCCATAGTTGGGGGCACTCTGTGCTTAGAATGGTTGCTGTGCCTGTGTCAGAATACTGGGGGCTCCAGGCTTGGGGGTGAAGACACGGCAGGGGTTGGACAGCTGGGGGCTCTGGGCTTGGGATGATAGAGGTCCCCAGAGGGCTGCCCCAGCACAGCATCCCCTCTCTGCTCACAGGCGGCCGCAACACCACACCCTCCGGAGGCAGTTCTGTGTCCAGCAGCGGCTCCGTCAGCAGCACCTCCCTTGACACGCTGTACACCGGCTCCAGCTCATCCGAGCCAGGCCCCAGCTGCTCACCCATGCCCCCGCCTGTGCCCCGCCGAGGCATGCTTACCGCTGTGTCCCAAGCTCAGCCTCCTCCCTGCAAGGTGCCAGACCCGGAGCCCCCTACAGAGGAGGAGGCAGCAGCAGCAGTGGTGGAGACAGCCCTAGCCCCGGTCCCCGATGAGCTGGAGGCCCTGCGGGCACTGAACCTGGGGGCCACAGAGGAGAAGGCGGCGGCTGAGCCCGCCGTGCCCAGGACCATCGGGGCAGAGCTGATGGAGCTCGTGCGGAGGAACACTGGCCTGAGCCACGAGCTCTGCCGCGTGGCCATTGGTGTCGTGGTGGGCCACATCCAGGCCTCTGTGCCGGCCAGCTCGCCTGTCATGGAGCAGGTCCTCCTCTCGCTGGTGGAGGGCAAGGTGAGGGTGGGCCAGGGCCGGGGCCAGGGGCCGCCCCGCCACCCCTGCCCCTTCCCCACCCGCACATGATCCAGCCTTTACCTGACAGGTATTGTTGAGCTCGAGCTCTCGGCTTCCTTGTGCTGGGTGTTGGGGACTTTTGGGGACAATCCATGAAGGAGAAGGGAGAAAGAATACTGCAGGCAGAAGCTCAGCCTGGATGAGGGCCATAAGGCAGCACCTCGTTCTCAGCTCACAGGAGAGGTTGGAATGAGGCCAGCATGGCTGGAACGCTGCAAGGGAGGGAGGGAGGGAGCAAGAGGTGTGGCTGGAAGTGAGACTAGGGCAGGGGCAGAGGAGACGGCTGTGGGTGGCCAGGGGTTCTCTCGGGCTGCAGGGAAGGAGTGGAGGAGGGCGTGAAAGAGCGCAGTGCCACGCTGGCCTTGGCAGTGGAGAGCACTGGGTGTTTTGAGAGCTATGATGGAGCCCTGGGTGCTGACTCAGATGGGGGCGGTGGGCATCGTGGGATGGGTGTCATCCTTTGCCAAGGGGGGGTCACTGATCAGGGAGCAGGATTGGGGGCTAGATGGGCCGGAAGTGCCTCCTTCCTTGGGAGCTGCAGCTCTGGTTTGGGGTGTGGGGAGCGGTGAGGCCACGGGCTTGCTTGTGCGGGAGCAGTGGCTGTCAGGGCCAAGGGGAATGCAGGAGGCGTTTGACAGGCCTGTCCCAGTTTGTGTAGAATCAGAGGGTAGAATCTCAAGTCACATGTGGGCCGTGAGAAGTCCGTGGCCTTCCTCACAGAGGATGTTTATCTGGGGACAGGAGGCAGATTGTTGGAAAATTCCCCGCAGACATGTCTTGTGCAGAATCCTGTCTCAGGAGGTTATTAAGACTTGGGGGCATAGGAATTCCTTGCAGTCAGTCCAGTGGTTACAACTCCATGCTCTCACTGCCAAGGGTTCAATCCCTGGTCAGGAAAATAAGATCCCATAAGCTGCTGGTTTATTGGGAGAGGTTAGGGGGAAGACTTGGAGGCAGTGCAATTCCCTGGAGAGGGTGTGCAGAGCAGGGCTGGTGCCCCTGGGGGCCTCGATGTTGGATGGGCCATGGGAGTTGATGGGGAGCAGCGGGGAGGAGGGAAGAGAACCGGGGGCTGGTCTGCTCACCGGTCCTGGGAGGACGCTGGCTCCAGGCAACCCTTGTAGGTGAGGCCCCAGGCCCTTGGTCTGACACAGGCCAGGAGTGCACACCCGGACCTCAGGGTCTGGGTTGAGCCCCAGGCCTCGTGGGCCTCCTGGAGATGGTGCCGGGCAGGTGTACTGAGCCCCGCCTCACCCTCTGTCCACAGGACCTGAGCACCTCCCTGCCCTCAGGGCAGGTCTGCCATGACCAGCAGCGGCTGGAGGTGATCTTTGCAGACCTGGCCCGGCGGAAGGACGACGCCCAGCAGCGCAGCTGGGCCCTGTATGAGGACGAGGGCGTCATCCGCTGCTACCTGGAGGAGCTGCTGCACATTCTGGTGTGGGCTGTGGGCCCCCAGGTGTCCCCACCCCTCCCCCGTGCTCGAGAGTCTCCCCTACTGGTCCTCGGCATGCTCATGGGTGGCCACGCACACTGAGCGACTCCCTCACATCTCCCCCCTGCAGACGGACGCAGACCCTGAAGTTTGCAAGAAAATGTGCAAGCGGAACGAGTTCGAGTCTGTCTTGGCCTTGGTGGCCTACTACCAAATGGTGTGTGTGTGAGAGCAAGGGGAGGTAGGGGACACGGAGGGACTCGGGCAGAGGTGGGGCGTCCGGGCACTGAGCGCACACTGGGTCCCCTGCCAGGAGCACCGGGTGTCGCTGCGGCTGCTGCTCCTCAAGTGCTTTGGCGCCATGTGCAGCCTGGATGCGGCCATCATCTCCACGCTCGTGTCGTCCGTGCTGCCCGTGGAGCTGGCGCGGGACATGCAGACAGACACGCAGGGTGAGCGAGCGAGGGCCAGCTCCCTGCCCCCGGGGGGGTTCCCGCCACCTTCAGGGCCTCTGACCACCTGCTCTGTGCCCCTGCAGACCACCAGAAGCTCTGTTACTCTGCCCTCATCCTGGCCATGGTCTTCTCCATGGGCGAAGCAGTGCCCTACGCACACTAGGTAAGAAGGCAGGTCACGGCGCAGCTGACTGCAGGGAGCCCACGGCGTGAGGGCTGGGGACCCACTGACCGGGGTCTCATAGAGCGAACCCCAGGGCTGGGTGGGGTGGGTGGTGGGGCTGGGCTGTAGACCTACGTGTGCCCCTCTCCTAGAGCACCTGGGCACACCCTTTGCCCAGTTCCTGCTGAGCATCGTTGAGGACGGGCTGCCCTTGGACACCACGGAGCAGCTGCCGGATCTCTGCGTGAATCTACTCCTGGCTCTCAACCTGCACCTGCCATGTGAGGGTGGGGCCTGCCTGGGGTGGCTGCCTCACGCTGCGAGGGTGGAGGAGGACCCGCCAGGCTCAGCACCAGTGCCCTCATGCATACCTGTGTCCTTCCTCAGCCCCGGACCAGAACATCATCATGGCCGCCCTGAGCAAACATGCCAACGTCAAGATCTTCTCCGAGAAGCTGCTGTTGCTCCTGAACAGAGGGGGTGAGCGCCCAGGAATCTGCATGGGGCCACTTGGATGTCCTGCATGACGCCTGTTGGCCCTCCCCAGAGGACCGCCCTGAGCCCTCTTCCCCACCTTCTAGATGACCCCGTGCGCATCTTCAAGCACGAGCCGCAGCCGCCGCACTCCATCCTCAAGTTCCTGCAGGACGTGTTTGCCAGCCCCGCCACGGCTGCCATCTTCTACCACACGGACATGATGGCGCTCATCGACATCACCGTGCGACACATCGCGGACCTGTCGCCCGGAGACAAGGTGCCTGGACGTGGCTGCAGCGGGGTGGAAGCTGCCACACCCCGGGGGAGGGGGCACCTGAGACTAGGGTGAGGCACTGCTGGAGCCGATGAGTAGGGGAGGCCACTCAGCCAAGACAGGTGTGCCAAGACCCAAGGGAGCCCGCCGTGTGGTGGGCAGAGGATGCGCTGTGTGAAGACAGGAGGAGTGGCGGGAGGTGAGAAGAGCAGGTGGAGTTTACACGAAGCCTTGGGGGCTGCGGGAGGAGGTGGTCACCTTGTAGGGGAATGATCTGATTACCATCCTGAATGACACGGAGGCTGTGGGATCACAGCGGGAGTGAGCGGCCGCTGCCCTCCAGGTGGCACACGTGGAGTGGGAGAGGAGGTCAGGCCTGGGTGTGTTGGAGGTGGGCTGGCAGGACTCGCTGCTCAGTTGGTCTGGACCAGCCCGGTGGAGGAAGTGCTGATCCCTCTGGTGGGGAAGACCTTTTGAACAGAGTTGTGTTTTGATGCGTCGAGATTGAGAAGGTGTCTGCTGGACATCCAGGTACAGAGGACGTCAGTGAGGCACTGGGGTGTGAGTGGGACGGGAAGGAGACACTTGGGAGTGTGCTGTGCGTACATGTGCTGGGAAGCCTGTGACAGTGCGGCCACCTCGGGTGTGGGATGCGTGGGTCAGAGGGAAGCTTAGGCTTCAGTCGGGGCACACAGGAGGCACTCGGGAGGAAAAACCAGGAGAGCAGGAGCCCAAAGACTTGTGTGTGAAAGAGGAGGGGATGAGCCGTTGCCACAGGTAGGAGCCTGAGGGAGACGAGGCCTGAGAAGGAGGCATAGAATTTGCCACACGGAGGTCAGGTGTGACTCACCAGCAGTGTCAGTGGAGTGGAGGGGAGAGAGTCCAAGTGGGAAGCTGCAGAGAAGATTTGACGTTGGAGGGGAGTGGAAAGAGAGGGAAGGTGGGAGCACTGAATGGCAACAACCCTCATGTGTTTTTATGTGAACTTGAACTTGTTACTCAGTCCTGTCCAACTTTTTGCAGCCCCATGGACTGCAGCACATTAGGCATCCCTGTCCTTCACTATGTCTCAGAGCTTGCTCAGACTCATGTCCATTGAGTCAGTGATGCCATCTCATCCTGTCACCCGCCTCTCCTCCTGCCTTCAGTCTTTTCCAGTATCAAGGTCTTTTCCAGTGATTCAGCTCTTTGCATCAGGTGGCCAAAGTATTGGAGCTTCTGCTTTAGCATTAGTCCTTCCAGTGAATATTCAGGGTTGATTTCCTTTAGGGTTGACTGGTTTGATCTCATTGCTATCCAAGGCACTCGAAAGAGTCGTCTCCAACACCACAGTTCAAAAGCATCAGTGCTTCAGCACTCAGCCTCCTTTATGGTTTTTCTTTATGAAAAAACCAGAGCTTTGACTCTTTGGACCTTTGCTGGCAAAGTGATGTCTCTGCTTTTTAACACACCGTCTAGGTTTGTCGCAGCTTTGCTTCCAAAAAGCAAGAGTCTTTTAATTTCATGACTTCCTTAGTGATTTTGGAGCTAAAGAAAATAAAACTATCACTATTTCCACTTTTTCCCCTTGTATTTGCCATGAAGTGATGAGACCAGATGCCATGATCCTAGTTTTTTGACTGTTGAGTTTTAACTCAGCTTTTTGACTCTCCTGTTTCATCCTCATGAAGAGTCTCTTTAGTTCCTCTTCACTTTCTGCCATTAGAGAGATATCATCTGCATATCTGAGGCTGTTGATATTTCTCCTGGCAGTCTTGATTCCAGCTTGTGATTCATCCAGCCTGGCATTTTGTATGATGTACCCTGCATAGAAGCTAAATAAACAGGGTGACAGTATACAGCCTTGTTGTATTCCTTTCCCAATTTGAAATTAGTCTGTTGTTCCATGTCTGGTTCTAGCTATTGCTTCTTGACTCATTTACAGGTTTTTCAAGAGACAGGTCAGGTGGTCTGGTATTCCCATCTCTTTAAGAATTTTCCACAGTTTGTGTGATCCACACAGTCTAAGAACTTAACATAGTCAATGACGCAGAAGTAGGTGTTTTTCTGGAATTCCCTTGCTCTCTCTGTGATCCCTCGGATGTTGGCAATTTGATCTCTCATTCCTCCCTTTTCTAAACCCAGTTTGTACATCTGGAAGTTCTCAGTTCATGTACTGCTGAAGCCTAGCTTGAAGGATTTTGAGCATTACCTTGCTGGCATGTGAAATGAGTGCAATTGTGCGGTAGTTTGAACATTCTTTGGGATTGGAATGAAAACTGACTTTTTCCAGTCCTGTAGCCACTGCTTGGTTTTCCAGATTTGCTGACATATTGAGTGTAGCACCTTGCACCACCTTTTAGGATTTTAAATAGCTCAGTTGGAATTCCATCACCTCCACCGGCTTTGTTCATAATAATGCTTCCTGAGTCTCTCTTGACTTCACACTCTAGGATGTCTGGCTCTAGGTGAGGGACCACACCATCATGGCTGTCCAGGTCATTAAGTTCTTTTTTTGTATAGTTCTGTGTATTCTTGCCACCTCTTCTTAATCTCTTTTGCTTCTGTTCTGTTTATGTAAAGGGGAGCAGAAAGTTGGGGGATCACTGGAGGGAGACGTGGGATCGAGGGAAAGTCTGGTTTTTTGTAAGTTTATTTATATATTTTAGTTTCGGCTACGCCAAGTTTCGGCTGCTGCACAGGCTTGCTCTGGCCGCGGTGTGCAGGCTCCTCACGGCAGGGGCTTCCCTGGTTGCAGAGCCTGGACTCCAGGCATGGGGGCTCAGTCTTGCAGTTCCCGGGCTCTGGAGCACAGGCTCAGTGGTGGTGGTGCACGGGCTTAGTTGCTCTGAGGCATGTGGGATCTTCCTGGACTAAGGGTCAAACCCGTGTCTTCAGCATTGGCAGGCAGATTCCCAACCATGAGACCACCAACTCCAAGAGAAAGTCTTTTCAAGGTGGGAGATGCTGGAGGATGTCTAAGCCGGAGGGACTGATCCAGCAAGCCGACAATGGAGAAGAGGCTGAGGTGTTGGGAGGGTCAGGCACTATGGGAGTCAAAAGTAGGTCAGGCAACTGCTGAGAGTTCAGGCCCACATAGAGGGATGGCACCTGGCAGGAGCCGGGCAGTCCATTCAGTAGCGGGACAGTCACTGAGGAGAGAGTGCCAAGGGAAGACCAGGAGTTTCTGAAATTGTGCTTGTTTCCTCCATGAAGCACAAGGCCAGCTGGTAGGGACTTTAGATTTGGCAAACGCAGAGAAGGTGGGCAGTGGCCCTTTAAGGAGTGGTGGGCCTGGTGGAGAAAAGTGGCAGTAGCCCTGGGCAGTGTGGTTTGTGGTGGGGAATGGTGTTCAGGCTTGTGCACAGCTCCATAATGGTCTGCTGCTTAGCTGTTCATACTAAAATTTGATGAGCAGGTGCTTTTTGGCCTGACCATGTTTGGGAGTTAGCAGGGTGATACTGCCTAAGAAAGGTTTGGGTATTGACTCCTCTAAGCAGAGGTGGAGACGTGAGAGATGGTAGGGGGCAGATGGAGAAGTACTGGGGCCAGGTCAGCAGTCTAGTGAGAAGGAGGAGCAGCTAGGGCGTAAGCCAGAGGTGCTGGGAAGGTGGGTTGGGAGGGAGGCTGGAGATGGATTCGGGCAGGTGAAAGGTAAAACACCAGGTCTCAGGGATGGGTTGGGTTCAGGATGTGGGGAGACTCAGAGAGGACACCTGTAGTTTTGACTTGAGCATTTGAACAGACAGCAGTGCTCTTTATTAACACAGGATAAGCCTTCAGCTTTGGGCAGATGGAGACGATTGTGAGTTTGCTGGTAGACATAGGAGTTTGCGTTCTCTCTGAGATAAGCGGGCCATGACCAGTGGGCAGCTGAAAATTCTCATCCGCAGCTCCCTGGAGAGTCTAGGAAAGAAGTCTAAGTGTGGGTCACTGTTTGAAGCTGTGGGTGTGAATGAGATCTCCCAGGGTGGGAGAGGAGAGAAGCAGAAGGGCCTCCAACAGACAGATAGCGGCCCCACAGGGGCCCAGCATTAGACACAGGTAGGGGCTCACCGCTTCCTCCTGCCACCTCTCTGAGCCAGGACTTCGTGGGCCAGCCACGTTCTGGGACTGCGTGTGGACTGCGAGGACTCACTTATTTACTCACGCAATGACTGTTGAAGGCCAGCTCGGTGTCAGGTTACGTGCTGGGTGCTGGGGTGCAACCCTGATCTTCAGTGGTGTCAGGCGGTCATATCCTTGTGGCCGCCAAGGCGGTAGTGGCCTGTCTGTCCCTGTCTGGTGGCAGTGGCACACAGCACCTCCCTGGGATCCCTGAGCTCGCCTGCTCTCCCCACAGCTGCGCATGGAGTACCTCTCCCTGATGCATGCCGTGGTCCGCTCCACGCCCTACCTGCAGCACCGCCACCGGCTCCCCGACCTGCAGGCCACACTGCGACGCATCCTGACGGAGGAGGAAGCCTCGCCCCAGTGCCAGATGGACCGCATGATCGTCCAGGAGATGTGCAAGGAGTTCCCGGTGCTGGGCGAGGCCCCCAGCTAGCACCTTCCTCTCCCTCCCTTCCCTGCAGCCCTGGGCAGGGTGCAGGGGACTCAGAGGCTTGGCCCCAAGAATGTTTTGCACAGATAGTATGAGGGGAGGTGATGGTAGAAGGGACCTGAGCGGGGACCCCCACCTGACATAGAGCTAACGCCAGGGGCCAAGCACAGAATTGGGGACCACAGGCCAAGAGCTCTGCTGGGGCCCGGGGAGCGTGTGAACTGAAGCTCCTCCATCTCCTGGTAGGCTGCCTCTTCAGCATGCCCCCACCCCCGCCCTTACACACAAACAGTCCTGCTGCTGCTCCAGGCTGGGCCCGAGCCTCAGCCCCCGCGCCCGCCTGGTCTGTGTCCCGGGCTTCGGCACGCCGTGTCCCTGGGGTGAAAGGGGGCATCCTCCGCCAGCTCTGTTCTTTGCCTTAGCTTCGCAGTGAGTGCCGCTCGTGTGCTCCGCCCATCCCCAACCCCTCACTCCGACCCCCAGAGGGCTTGGCCAAGCTGCTGTTTTGAGAATCTTAGAGACAGGCCATCCCTCCTGGAGCCTCACAGAACAGGATGGGGTGGGGGTGATGGCACTAAAGCCAATGGCAGAACCTATTTTCTTTGGAAAAACATAGACTGAGAAGCCATGTGTATTTTCCTATGTGCTGCAGCTCACCTTTGGAAATAAATCACAAGGCATCTGGACACAGGCCTCCCTGTATGATCTGGAGGAGCGGTGGGAGAGGGTGGGTAGGGGTGGGGGAGCCTCAGGACCTCATCAGTAGCTTGCCCTGCCCTCTGCAGCCCCCAGGTGGTCTGCCAGGACCTGAGGACCATCTGTCAGGTGGTCCCTGACAGGCCCCTCCATCGAGGTCCCTTGAGTTCCCCTGTCTTCCCTGGGTTCCCACTTCTCCTGGGCCCTAGCCACCGCCACCGGGAGCCCAGCGGTCCATGTGCAGGTGACTGCCCCTGCAGACTCTACTTAATCTCTCTCGGCCTTGAATGCCGTGTCTCTCTCTCCCATTAAAACCCCTATAATCCTTTACAGCTATTTTCAAATGAAGCATCTCCCCCCAGCCCCGGCCTCCCTGAACCCCTCGCCTTGCCCAGCGGTTTCCATTCCTCATTTGTCTTCCACTGGATCCAGCAAGATCCCCTCACCTTGCAGCCTTAGCAGGGATTTGGTAATTACGGTAGGACCAAAAGAGTATCTCAATGAATATGGGGTTAGATGCATACTGCTGCCTGAGGGGAATCAGAGGCCAGTGTTGGGCAAAACTTTCCTTGTGGGCTGCTGAGTTAACAAGGGCTTGTCGCTGTAAGTCGAGGAGGAGAGTCAGAACCCATAGGCAGACAACAGACAGCAGTGGTTTACAACAGTCCCCTCAAGATGATTCTCATAGGATTCCACACTTCAAAAATCAGATACCATGACTTCTGGCCATGACTTTTCCTTTCTTAATGGGATGCTGATGGCAGGGAGCTGTTCCTCTCCCAGCAGAGCAAAATGCAGCAAAGAAGACCCCTTGGGGTGGGGGTCCCAGGAAATGGACCAAAAGAGTATCTCAACGAATATGGGGTTAGATGCATACTGCTGCCTGAGGGGAATCAGAGGCCAGTGTTGGGCAAAACTTTCCTTGTGGGCTGCTGAGTTAACAAGGGCTTGTCGCTGTAAGTCGAGGAGGAGAGTCAGAACCCATAGGCAGACAACAGACAGCAGTGGTTTACAACAGTCCCCTCAAGATGATTCTCATAGGATTCCACACTTCAAAAATCAGATACCATGACTTCTGGCCATGACTTTTCCTTTCTTAATGGGATGCTGATGGCAGGGAGCTGTTCCTCTCCCAGCAGAGCAAAATGCAGCAAAGAAGACCCCTTGGGGTGGGGGTCCCAGGAAACCAGGTCTGTGGGTGCAAAGTACAGAAAGACAATGAGATGTCCTTCCTGAACTGTTGACTCTCCTAGAAGGTTAAGTGCACAGGTTCACCTGGACCCGAGGAGGAGCCGGCAGGGAAGCTCCATGTGGTATAGCACGGTCACTTCATCCTGGAGGCCTCTGCCTCCCTTTCACAGCCAGAATCAACACTGCTGACTTCCAGGTATAAGTCCTTTCTCATTGGAGAGCTGAAGACAGAGACCCATGGTTCTCCTGAGAGCGTGTCATTCAGGGATGAGCACAGGCCCTCAGGAAGCGGGGACGGGGACATTCAGTGGCCTCCATGCCTCGCTCTGTTCACTGCCAGGCTGCACACACTGACCTTGTGGGAAGAGCAGGGCTGGGCTGTGCCATCTGTCCCCGTGCTGCCCCTGTGAGGAACAAAGCTCAGCCCTGCAGCGGGAGGGTCAGAGCCCCTGCCCACTTCTGCGTGACTGTCCAAGGGGTCCTTGCTCACATTCATCAGGGGTACTTGAGCCCCAGCTGACAAATTTAAAGAAATGCCAGCTCCAGGCAGCAAACGGGGGCCAGGACTCCAGGACCCCTCAGCAAACACCATGATGGTGGTCTCACCGCACAAAATTACAACCACCAGGGAAAAGTTAGCCAGAGAATTCCTCAGGGAAGGGACTATCCGGGAGAACAGTTCTGCCTGCTTGATGGCAGACGTGGATGTGGTTAGGCAGGGGAAAGGGCAGAGACGGAGAACCAAGCCACTCAGGGAAAGAGGGGTGTTTGGTTGGGGCTGAGGAAAACTCACAATTTGGGGGGGCCCTGCGGGCTGGGGGTTTGGGCCAATCTCTGGGCTAGAAGTGGGTCCCTGCAGGTGTGGACACGTCCGTGCGACACAATTGAGGATGACAGGCTACACATGCCTAAAGCAACTCCATAGTAAGGGGGTCACGTGAAGACCACCTGCCTGCTCAGCCCCCAAAAGATACAGGCTCAGGCTCCAAGTCCGTGAGGACAACCTTTCCTTTTTTTCCCCGTTTAATGGAAGAACATACTGTGAAAACTGCAGTACGCAAATATGAATGACAACAAGATGCTAATCTCGTCACCACCCAGTGTCACCAGCTCCCAAAGCCCACTTAATCATCAACTCGCTTCTCCCCAGACCTCCTCCCTAGAGCTAATTCCTCAGGAGTTTGACCTGTTTTCCAACTTCACATAAATGGAATCATATGAGCACTGGCTTCTTCACTCACCATCAGATTTCACAGTTCATCCACGGTGCACTCCCATTCATTTATCCACGTCGGCAGTCTCAGCTGTTTCCGGTTTTTGTCTATTACAAATCACGCTGTCAGGAGCACTGTTGTACTTGTCTTTTGGTTGCTCATATGCATTATATTGGGGAGGCGGTATATTCTCAAAAGTGGAATTGCCGTGAAAATGCCAGAGAGCTTTCCTGAGTAGTTGTACCAATGTATGCTCCTCCACTGGTGTCTGAGTGCCAGCTCCTCTGTCTCTTTCCCTAAACCTGGTATTGTCAGTCATTTTTATTTTAGGCATTCTGGTGGAGTACAGTAATACTGAATTTCACATTTAAATTTCCCTGATGACTAAAGAGGTTGAGCATTTTTTTCATCAGTTTACTGGCTATTTGAATCTTCTCTTCTGAAGCACCTCTTCATATCTCTTGCCTATTCATTGACTGGGATGTGCTTTTATTGGTTTATAGTATGTATTCAGGATATGAGTCCTTGGATTGTATATCTTAACCTGTCTTCTCCCTATCTTATCTTAATGTCTTAAGCTTATCTTAACCTATCTTATCTTAATGTCTTTGGAGGAAAGAAGTTCTTAATTTGTAATGTAATCCAAATTTTCATTATTTTCCTTTATGGTTAGTCCATTTTGTGTCCTCTTAAAAAATATTTGCTTAAAAGTCATGAACTTTTATGTTCTCTTCTAAAAGATATATTGTCTTTCCTTTCACATTTACATGTCAGATCTATCTAGAATTGATTATGTGGGTAGTATGAAGTAGGGGATCTCATTTTTGTCTACAAGGATGTCCAGTTGATGTGGCATCATTTACTGGGAAGCCCATCCTTTGCTTGTGTTGGCGCTTAAGAGCCACCCGTGTAAATATTCAAGTCCTCATGCACCTGTAGGCCCCTCTCTGGATTTTGTTCTGTCTGTCTGTCTATTCCTGTACCAGCACCATACAGTCTTGGTTTTGTCACTGTAGCTTTCCTGATCTCTAGTAGAGGAAGTTGTTCTCCTTCTTGGGTTTCCTTTGGACTCTCTTGGGTGTTCTTGGCCCTGATACATTTTAGAATCCAGTTTGACAGTTTACACATGCACGTACACTACACAGTCTTTACTGAGTTGCACTGAATCTATATATCATTTGGGAAGAATTAGCATCTGCACAATACAGGTATACCACATTTCATTGCATGTCACTGATACTGCATCTTTTACAACAAATTGAAAGGTTTTGTGGCAAACCTTCAATAGATAACAGACGATAGAAAGTCTATTGTCACCAGTCTTCCAACAGCATTTTCTTACTTCATGTCTCTGTGTCACATTTTGGTAATTCTCATAATATTTCAAACTTTATCATTATTACTATATCTGTTATGCTATCTGTGGTCAGTGATTTCTACTGTTATTTATTTTTGGCTGTACCAGGAAGCCTGCTGTCTATGGGGTCGCACAGATTCAGACATGACTGAAGTGACTTAGCAGCAGCAGTACCAGGAAGCATGTGGGATCTTAGATCCCCAACCAAGAATCAAATTTGGCCCTCTGCAGTGGAAATGCAGGGTCCTAACCACTGGACTGATGGGGAATTCCTTGATGTTACTTTTAAAAAGATGATGTTTAGGCCCATCCAAGGA
>SJYC01117824.1:0-43915 GCA_006408675.1 Madoqua kirkii
CATAGGCAGACAACAGACAGCAGTGGTTTACAACAGTCCCCTCAAGATGATTCTCATAGGATTCCACACTTCAAAAATCAGATACCATGACTTCTGGCCATGACTTTTCCTTTCTTAATGGGATGCTGATGGCAGGGAGCTGTTCCTCTCCCAGCAGAGCAAAATGCAGCAAAGAAGACCCCTTGGGGTGGGGGTCCCAGGAAACCAGGTCTGTGGGTGCAAAGTACAGAAAGACAATGAGATGTCCTTCCTGAACTGTTGACTCTCCTAGAAGGTTAAGTGCACAGGTTCACCTGGACCCGAGGAGGAGCCGGCAGGGAAGCTCCATGTGGTATAGCACGGTCACTTCATCCTGGAGGCCTCTGCCTCCCTTTCACAGCCAGAATCAACACTGCTGACTTCCAGGTATAAGTCCTTTCTCATTGGAGAGCTGAAGACAGAGACCCATGGTTCTCCTGAGAGCGTGTCATTCAGGGATGAGCACAGGCCCTCAGGAAGCGGGGACGGGGACATTCAGTGGCCTCCATGCCTCGCTCTGTTCACTGCCAGGCTGCACACACTGACCTTGTGGGAAGAGCAGGGCTGGGCTGTGCCATCTGTCCCCGTGCTGCCCCTGTGAGGAACAAAGCTCAGCCCTGCAGCGGGAGGGTCAGAGCCCCTGCCCACTTCTGCGTGACTGTCCAAGGGGTCCTTGCTCACATTCATCAGGGGTACTTGAGCCCCAGCTGACAAATTTAAAGAAATGCCAGCTCCAGGCAGCAAACGGGGGCCAGGACTCCAGGACCCCTCAGCAAACACCATGATGGTGGTCTCACCGCACAAAATTACAACCACCAGGGAAAAGTTAGCCAGAGAATTCCTCAGGGAAGGGACTATCCGGGAGAACAGTTCTGCCTGCTTGATGGCAGACGTGGATGTGGTTAGGCAGGGGAAAGGGCAGAGACGGAGAACCAAGCCACTCAGGGAAAGAGGGGTGTTTGGTTGGGGCTGAGGAAAACTCACAATTTGGGGGGGCCCTGCGGGCTGGGGGTTTGGGCCAATCTCTGGGCTAGAAGTGGGTCCCTGCAGGTGTGGACACGTCCGTGCGACACAATTGAGGATGACAGGCTACACATGCCTAAAGCAACTCCATAGTAAGGGGGTCACGTGAAGACCACCTGCCTGCTCAGCCCCCAAAAGATACAGGCTCAGGCTCCAAGTCCGTGAGGACAACCTTTCCTTTTTTTCCCCGTTTAATGGAAGAACATACTGTGAAAACTGCAGTACGCAAATATGAATGACAACAAGATGCTAATCTCGTCACCACCCAGTGTCACCAGCTCCCAAAGCCCACTTAATCATCAACTCGCTTCTCCCCAGACCTCCTCCCTAGAGCTAATTCCTCAGGAGTTTGACCTGTTTTCCAACTTCACATAAATGGAATCATATGAGCACTGGCTTCTTCACTCACCATCAGATTTCACAGTTCATCCACGGTGCACTCCCATTCATTTATCCACGTCGGCAGTCTCAGCTGTTTCCGGTTTTTGTCTATTACAAATCACGCTGTCAGGAGCACTGTTGTACTTGTCTTTTGGTTGCTCATATGCATTATATTGGGGAGGCGGTATATTCTCAAAAGTGGAATTGCCGTGAAAATGCCAGAGAGCTTTCCTGAGTAGTTGTACCAATGTATGCTCCTCCACTGGTGTCTGAGTGCCAGCTCCTCTGTCTCTTTCCCTAAACCTGGTATTGTCAGTCATTTTTATTTTAGGCATTCTGGTGGAGTACAGTAATACTGAATTTCACATTTAAATTTCCCTGATGACTAAAGAGGTTGAGCATTTTTTTCATCAGTTTACTGGCTATTTGAATCTTCTCTTCTGAAGCACCTCTTCATATCTCTTGCCTATTCATTGACTGGGATGTGCTTTTATTGGTTTATAGTATGTATTCAGGATATGAGTCCTTGGATTGTATATCTTAACCTGTCTTCTCCCTATCTTATCTTAATGTCTTAAGCTTATCTTAACCTATCTTATCTTAATGTCTTTGGAGGAAAGAAGTTCTTAATTTGTAATGTAATCCAAATTTTCATTATTTTCCTTTATGGTTAGTCCATTTTGTGTCCTCTTAAAAAATATTTGCTTAAAAGTCATGAACTTTTATGTTCTCTTCTAAAAGATATATTGTCTTTCCTTTCACATTTACATGTCAGATCTATCTAGAATTGATTATGTGGGTAGTATGAAGTAGGGGATCTCATTTTTGTCTACAAGGATGTCCAGTTGATGTGGCATCATTTACTGGGAAGCCCATCCTTTGCTTGTGTTGGCGCTTAAGAGCCACCCGTGTAAATATTCAAGTCCTCATGCACCTGTAGGCCCCTCTCTGGATTTTGTTCTGTCTGTCTGTCTATTCCTGTACCAGCACCATACAGTCTTGGTTTTGTCACTGTAGCTTTCCTGATCTCTAGTAGAGGAAGTTGTTCTCCTTCTTGGGTTTCCTTTGGACTCTCTTGGGTGTTCTTGGCCCTGATACATTTTAGAATCCAGTTTGACAGTTTACACATGCACGTACACTACACAGTCTTTACTGAGTTGCACTGAATCTATATATCATTTGGGAAGAATTAGCATCTGTACAATACAGGTATACCACATTTCATTGCATGTCACTGATACTGCATCTTTTACAACAAATTGAAAGGTTTTGTGGCAAACCTTCAATAGATAACAGACGATAGAAAGTCTATTGTCACCAGTCTTCCAACAGCATTTTCTTACTTCATGTCTCTGTGTCACATTTTGGTAATTCTCATAATATTTCAAACTTTATCATTATTACTATATCTGTTATGCTGATCTGTGGTCAGTGATTTCTACTGTTATTTATTTTTGGCTGTACCAGGAAGCCTGCTGTCTATGGGGTCGCACAGATTCAGACATGACTGAAGTGACTTAGCAGCAGCAGTACCAGGAAGCATGTGGGATCTTAGATCCCCAACCAAGAATCAAATTTGGCCCTCTGCAGTGGAAATGCAGGGTCCTAACCACTGGACTGATGGGGAATTCCTTGATGTTACTTTTAAAAAGATGATGTTTAGGCCCATCCAAGGATGCCAAAAAAAAAAAAAATTGGTTATGATTCACTGAAGGCTCAGATGATGGTTAGCATTTTTTCGCAATAAGGTGTTGTTTTTTTCTTTCTTTTTCAGCCATTTGTCATGAAGGATCTTAGTTCCCTGAGCAGGGATCAAACCTGTGCCTCCTGCAGTGAAAGGTGGAATCTTAACCACTGGACCAACAGGAAATTCCTAGCAATAAGGTATTTTTAATTAAGGTATATACATTTTTTTTTAGACATAGTACTGTGGCACACTTAACAGACTGTAGTCTAAACACAAATTTCATATTCCCTGGGAAACCAAAACATTTGTATAATTCACTTTACTCTGATATTGTCGTGCTCTATAACCAAACCCACAGTATCTCTGAGGTATGCCTGTATTAAATCTTCCAATCTTCGAACATAGTTTCGCACGCATAGTTTTGTGTTCAGTTGTGTCTGGGTCGCAAAGAGTCGGACACAACCGAGCGACTTCACTTGCACTCCATTTATGTCTTTATGTTTCTATTTTTTCTTTCAGTGTTTATTGAGATATAATTTAACTATATAGTTTAAGGTATACAACATAATGATTTGACTTTACATACATCATGAAATGATTATGATAGTGTTCAGTGTCAATGTTTTATTGTATGTGTGAAGAGTCATTGCACATTATGACTGGCATATTTATTCCTGGCATTTTACGTTGCACGATGCTGTAAATTGCATCATGAAAAAAGTTTTTACTTGCTGATATATAGAAATTACAGCTGATTTTTATATATTGACTTTGTATCCAGTGACTTTGCTAAAGTCTAATAACTTATCTGTAAGTTCTTTGGCTTTTTTGCACACACATTCCTGTTGCCTGTGAATACTTTTTTTCTCCCCTTTCTAATCCTTATACCTTTCTACTATTATTTTTTTTCTTTTTTTACCTTACTGCACTGTTGAAGCCCTCCAATATAATATTAAGGCTTAAGGTCAAGAATTCAAAATGTTGTTTTTCTCTAGTAATGCTCTGCTGCTCCCAGTTAAAACAGACAAATAGTCTGTTTTAACTGGGGTTAGATTTTAGCCCGGTGAGTTTGTCTAAGAAGAGCTAGGGTAGGAGAATTGTTATCAGACTGGCTAATGGTTAAGGTAAGGGCTTCCCAGGTGGCTTCATGATAAAAGAATCCCCCTGCAATGGGTGACAAGGGCAAATACTGGGTGGGTAGAGGAAGAGGCATGAGGAGAGGGTCTGAAATGTCCCAGGGGGCAGTGGAGAGAGGAACTCTACTTGCTTTGCCTTTACAGGGAGCATGAGAAGCTGTCACCGGGGGTAGGGCACAGAGGTGAGGGCAGAGGGAGAGGCACAGACTTCCATGGAAAAGCAGCCAAAGAGAGAGGACAGCAGTGGAGGCAGAGCTTCCGGGAGGACACAGAGCGTCCTCTGCAGTCACCAAGGGTGTTAAGGAAAGGTCCCAGTCTTCTAGCCCTAGGACGGGGAGCAGGGCATAACACGGCCACGATCGCTTAAAACCTCAGAATATTTGCCCACACAGCCTCCAAGACCTAGGGTGGCTCCTCCATCTTTTGGTTATTCAAAGATCTACTCAGGCAGACGGTTACACTGGCTCGGGCACCTCCTCTGGGATCCAGCATCCCTCTCCCTAGTGTCCCACCTATCTGCCACCTTCGTTCGCGTAAAGCTTTCCTCCCTCCACTCATTAGATCGTGAACTCTGAGGGCAAAGGTGCGATGGAAACCATGTCTTTGGCTTCCCTCCTCCAGCCCCTGCACCAAGCTGCCATCCAACCAAGGTCTGCCTTCAGCGCCTCTCCAACGCCCATAGTAACCCAGACTGTACTTTCTTGCTCTGACCTTACGAAGTCCTCAGATTCTGAGACACCAGAGGGCACCACTGGCGCCCACCCACCGGCTCTCCGTAGTCACATGAGGTGCTGGAAAGAGGAATCCCACCTCCTGGAAGCGAAAAAGTCAATGAGGAGGCCTAAGAATGCGCCATTTGATTGGTTGGTGGTGATGTCATAGGTACCGTTTGGGGCGGGCCAGAGGCAGAAGCCAGAGTTCTCTGCTGGTTCCAAGCAGGAGCCGCGCCCCTTGGAGCGTTCGGGGCCTTAGCCCCAAACCCCTTCTGGATTCCAGGGACGCCGACGCCGTCTGACCGTGGCGTTGCAGCCCACTATCGGTGCTGCTTTGCAGGCTGGGCCGTAGAACACCTCCTGGATTGTCTCTCCCAGCTATTCTGGAACCAGCGGAGCCTCCTCCCCCAGACAATGAGTCTGCTGTGGGGGCGGAGCCACCCATTGTCCCAATAGAAACAGTGACTTTCTGATTGGAACGCTCGGTGTTCACGCCCCACGCCCCCGCTCGCCTTCGGTGACGTTTATTCCCCGGCGTCTGCTCATTGGATCTTACTTGAGTCTTACTTGAGCTGAGAGTAGAACAGCGCGGGCAAAACTGAGCTTTTCCATTAGTTCCTTCAAGGGGTTAAGGGACGCAGTCGTAGCGGGCAAGGGAGGGGACCTGAGGAATCCGAGCCTCAGTCCTGTGGCAACACAGGGTTGCGTGTGGCATTCCAGAGCACTGGAGACTCGCTACCTAAGAGAGGGGTGTAATTTCCAGTGGAAGAGCAGCCGGCCGAAAAACCAGGGAAGTTTAGCCTCTGTTCCGGCTTCGGGCCCTGCTCGGTTGGGGCGCTCCAAACGAGCAGATGCTCACGACATGTCTCATGAGTTAAAACTCGCTGATCGGTTAAGGCTGTTCGGGGAGCTGGCACCCCAAGACACTTCCGACCTCATGATGGTATCTCCACCAGAGTTGAGAGAAAACTCTGCACATCGTAGGCACCAAAATTTCAGACCAAAATCCGGGACAGTGTTCGGAACTAGTGGTCAGAAAGGCGGGGCATAAGAGATCGGCAAGCAGAAGGCCAAAGACAGAGCTGAGACAGCGCCCTAGAGGGAGGGAGGCGGGTGAGGGCGGTGGCCACGAAGAGGAGGGTGGGACCAGGGGCGGTGAATCTCCCTGCCCGGTTCAGCACCGTGGGCAGCACTTGCGTTCTGCCCTCAATAAAGATGGCGATCATGACTTCTAAGTCGGCAGCTGCCATGCGCGATGGCTTGTACCATCGGATTTGGAGCTCCGGGGCAGGGATGGAATAAACCATCGCAGCGGCCGGGAGCCATGTTGGAGCGGCGGGAGGCGGCAGCCGCGTCAGGGATGCTGTGGTGGGGGCGGCAAAAGCCGGGGCCGCTCGCCAAAGGGCCTCTGGCCGTGAAGTAGATGGTGCCCAGAGGGTGGCGGCGGCGTGGAGCGACAGGCCTAGAGGCAGGGGACTGGGGTGGCGGCAGGGGTCCGGGTGGGGGTCCGAGCAGCGAGGCGGGCCCAAGGCCTGGACCTGGGTGGAGGACAGTGGAGGCAGTGTGGGGAAGTAGGGGGTGATGGCGAGGCGGCAGCCGTGGTGGGGTCTCAGGGGGCCGACGACCCCGCTACTCCTGCTCCTTTCCCTCCTCTCTTTGTTCCCTCTTAGCCGGGAGGAGCTGGGGAACGGTGGGGGCCACGGCTGGGATCCGGGGGTAGCTGCTGCTACGGGACCAGGGGCGCGGATCGGCAACGGAGCCTTAGCTCTTTGTCCCGAGCCTCCCGGGGTCCGAGAGGATGGAGAGCCTGGCCTGGGAGTCAGGGAACCTGTCTTCGTGGGGCTCCGAGGGGGAAGGCAAAGCGCCCAAAGCGGTCGAGGGCCCCCGGAGCAGCCGGGGCTGGGAGCGGAATATGGGGTCAAGACATTTGGCAGCCGCGGGCGGGAGACCGGACAAGGACCAGGGTCTCTGTTATGCTGGCGCCCAGAGGTCTCCTCTTGTAGGCTGACAGGGCCTTTGCGAAGAGATAGTCTGTCACCAGAGGGTTTGTCCCCAGGGGTCCCAGGCCCGGAGAACAACCCTCCCTTCCCTTCGGACCTTCTGTTTCGGCCCCGTGGTTCTCAGCCGGTGTCCTCTCAGAGGAATACGGGGAGAGGCTCCTCCCCAAAAGTAGGAACCACGCGCTGCTGCGGGGAACTGTGGGGACCAGGGCGCAGGGGTCAAAGCGAGAGAACAGCGACATCCCGAGCGAGGAGGACAGGCCCCCGGTCGGACCGCCCTCCCGGGGCCGTGGGATCTGGCCCCGGACTGGATTCAGCACCTCGCACGGCGAGGACAGCTCTTGCGTCTGGTTCAGCACCGCTCGAGTCTCGGACAGCTCCCGAGCCGACGCCCGAGCGCATGCGCTCCCGAGGTCTCTTCCGCCGCCGCTTCCTTCCGCAGCGCCCCGGGCCGTGCCCCCCTGGGGCCCCGGCCCGGCCTGGAGCCTGGAGGGTAGCTCTAGAGGGCCGGGCCCGCCCCCGTCGCGCCGCGAACCGCCACCCACAGTTTCCGCAGTACAACTACCAGGCACTAGTGCCGGAGAATGAGGCGGCGGGTACTGCAGTGCTACGCGTAGTGGCGCAGGACCCGGACACCGGAGAGGCTGGGCGCCTAGTCTACTCGCTGGCTGCGCTCATGAACAGCCGCTCTCTGGAGCTGTTCAGCATCGATCCGCAGAGCGGCCTTATCCGCACAGAGGCTGCTCTGGACCGCGAGAGCATGGATCGCCACTACCTGCGCGTGACGGCGCAGGATCATGGCTCACCGCGCCTCTCTGCTACCACCATGGTGGCCGTTATCCTCCCGGGGTCCGAGAGGTGGAGAGCCTGGCCTGGGAGTCAGGGAACCTGTCTTCGTGGGGCTCCGAGGGGGAAGGCAAAGCGCCCAAAGCGGTCGAGGGCCCCCGGAGCAGCCGGGGCTGGGAGCGGAATATGGGGTCAAGACATTTGGCAGCCGCGGGCGGGAGACCGGACAAGGACCAGGGTCTCTGTTATGCTGGCGCCCAGAGGTCTCCTCTTGTAGGCTGACAGGGCCTTTGCGAAGAGATAGTCTGTCACCAGAGGGTTTGTCCCCAGGGGTCCCAGGCCCGGAGAACAACCCTCCCTTCCCTTCGGACCTTCTGTTTCGGCCCCGTGGTTCTCAGCCGGTGTCCTCTCAGAGGAATACGGGGAGAGGCTCCTCCCCAAAAGTAGGAACCACGCGCTGCTGCGGGGAACTGTGGGGACCAGGGCGCAGGGGTCAAAGCGAGAGAACAGCGACATCCCGAGCGAGGAGGACAGGCCCCCGGTCGGACCGCCCTCCCGGGGCCGTGGGATCTGGCCCCGGACTGGATTCAGCACCTCGCACGGCGAGGACAGCTCTTGCGTCTGGTTCAGCACCGCTCGAGTCTCGGACAGCTCCCGAGCCGACGCCCGAGCGCATGCGCTCCCGAGGTCTCTTCCGCCGCCGCTTCCTTCCGCAGCGCCCCGGGCCGTGCCCCCCTGGGGCCCCGGCCCGGCCTGGAGCCTGGAGGGTAGCTCTAGAGGGCCGGGCCCGCCCCCGTCGCGCCGCGAACCGCCACCCACAGTTTCCGCAGTACAACTACCAGGCACTAGTGCCGGAGAATGAGGCGGCGGGTACTGCAGTGCTACGCGTAGTGGCGCAGGACCCGGACACCGGAGAGGCTGGGCGCCTAGTCTACTCGCTGGCTGCGCTCATGAACAGCCGCTCTCTGGAGCTGTTCAGCATCGATCCGCAGAGCGGCCTTATCCGCACAGAGGCTGCTCTGGACCGCGAGAGCATGGATCGCCACTACCTGCGCGTGACGGCGCAGGATCATGGCTCACCGCGCCTCTCTGCCACACCATGGTGGCCGTTACAGTGGCCGACCGCAATGACCACGCGCCGGTATTTGAGCAGGCGCAATACCGGGAGACGCTTCGCGAGAACGTGGAAGAGGGCTACCCCATCCTGCAGCTGCGTGCCACAGATGGTGACGCTCCCCCCAACGCCAACCTGCGCTACCGCTTTGTGGGGCCGCCAGCTGCGCGCGCCGCCGCCGCTGATGCCTTCGAAATTGATCCGCGCTCGGGCCTCATCAGCACCAGCGGTCGCGTGGACCGCGAGCACATGGAAAGTTACGAGTTGGTGGTGGAGGCCAGCGACCAGGGCCAAGAGCCTGGGCCGCGCTCCGCCACGGTGCGTGTGCACATAACCGTGCTGGACGAGAATGACAACACGCCCCAGTTTAGCGAGAAACGCTACGTGGCGCAGGTGCGCGAGGATGTGCGCCCCCATACGGTGGTGCTACGCGTCACAGCCACGGACCGGGATAAGGATGCCAATGGACTAGTGCACTACAACATCATCAGTGGTAACAGCCGCGGCCACTTTGCCATTGACAGCCTCACAGGCGAGATCCAGGTGGTGGCCCCTCTGGATTTTGAAGCAGAGCGAGAGTATGCCTTGCGCATCCGGGCTCAGGATGCAGGCCGCCCCCCGCTGTCCAACAACACCGGCCTGGCCAGCATCCAGGTGGTGGACATCAATGACCATACTCCTATCTTTGTCAGCACACCCTTTCAGGTCTCTGTCCTGGAAAATGCACCCCTGGGCCACTCAGTCATCCACATTCAGGCAGTGGATGCGGACCATGGAGAGAATTCCAGACTGGAGTATTCCCTAACTGGTGTGTCACCCGATACACCCTTTGTGATAAACAGTGCCACTGGCTGGGTCTCTGTGAGCGGTCCGTTGGACCGTGAGTCTGTGGAACATTACTTCTTTGGTGTGGAGGCCCGAGACCATGGCTCGCCCCCACTCTCAGCCTCAGCCAGCGTTACAGTGACTGTGCTGGATGTTAACGACAATCGGCCTGAGTTCACATGAAGGAGTACCACCTCCGACTGAATGAGGATGCGACCGTGGGCACCAGTGTGGTCAGTGTGACTGCTGTAGACCGTGATGCCAACAGTGCCATCAGCTACCAGATCACAGGAGGCAACACTCGGAATCGCTTTGCTATCAGCACCCAGGGGGGTGTAGGTCTGGTGACGCTGGCCCTGCCCCTGGACTACAAGCAGGAACGCTACTTCAAGCTGGTGCTAACTGCGTCTGACCGTGCCCTTCACGATCACTGCTATGTGCACATCAACATCACAGATGCCAACACTCACCGGCCTGTGTTTCAAAGCGCCCACTATGCAGTGAGTGTGAATGAGGATCGGCCAGTGGGTAGCACCGTGGTGGTCATCAGTGCCTCTGACGATGATGTGGGTGAGAACGCTCGCATCACTTATCTCCTGGAAGACAACCTGCCCCAGTTCCGCATTGACGCGGACTCAGGGGCCATTACCCTGCAGGCCCCCCTGGACTATGAAGACCAGGTGACTTACACACTGGCTATTACAGCTCGGGACAACGGCATACCACAGAAGGCAGACACGACTTATGTGGAGGTGATGGTCAATGATGTGAATGATAACGCTCCACAGTTTGTGGCCTCCCACTACACAGGGCTGGTCTCCGAGGATGCCCCACCTTTCACCAGCGTCCTGCAGATCTCAGCCACTGACCGGGATGCTCATGCCAATGGCCGGGTCCAGTACACTTTCCAGAACGGGGAAGATGGGGATGGAGATTTTACCATTGAACCCACCTCTGGCATTGTCCGCACCGTGAGGCGGCTGGATCGGGAGGCAGTGCCCGTGTATGAACTGACTGCCTACGCAGTGGACCGAGGTGTGCCCCCACTCCGGACTCCAGTCAGCATCCAGGTGACAGTGCAGGATGTCAATGACAATGCACCGGTCTTCCCAGCTGAGGAGTTTGAGGTACGAGTGAAGGAGAACAGCATTGTGGGCTCAGTGGTGGCCCAGATCACTGCGGTGGATCCGGATGAAGGCCCAATGCTCATATAATGTACCAGATCGTAGAGGGGAACATCCCCGAGCTGTTCCAAATGGACATCTTCTCAGGAGAGTTGACGGCACTCATTGACCTGGACTACGAAGCTCGCCAGGAATACGTAATTGTTGTGCAGGCCACATCAGCCCCTCTAGTCAGTCGGGCCACTGTACACGTCCGCTTGGTTGACCAGAATGACAACAGCCCTGTACTCAACAACTTCCAGATCCTCTTCAACAACTACGTATCCAACCGCTCGGACACCTTCCCCTCAGGCATCATTGGGCGCATCCCAGCTTATGATCCAGATGTCTCTGACCACCTCTTCTACTCCTTTGAGCGGGGCAATGAGTTGCAGCTGCTAGTGGTCAACCAGACCAGCGGGGAGCTCCGACTCAGCCGCAAACTAGACAACAACCGCCCACTGGTGGCCTCCATGTTGGTGACTGTCACAGGTGAGGGGCGGGGGTTAAGCAAGTGAGCCAGTGACCTTAGCTTGTCAGGTCCTCAGGGCCTCCCAAAAGGCACTTCAAAGAGGCGTTTCCAGACTTTCCAAGAATCCCTTAAGTGCTGGGTTCCTGCATCCCACAGGATCTGCCATAGACCTCCCAGGTTAGGGTCATATAGTCTCTGCTTAGGGTCTTAGACAGTCTCCACAGAACCCCAAAGATTCATTATGAGCAGACCTCATAAAAACTCAAAGAACTGTCTGCTTTATTTGAATAATTATTTTATTTTTTGCTTCTTTTTGGCTGTGCTGGCTTTCTTCCAGTTGTGGCAAGCAGGGTCTCCTCTCTAGCTGCAGCACGCGGGCTTCCCATTGCCATCGTTTCTCCTGTTGCAGAGCATGAGCTCTGGGGCACGTGGACTTCAGTAGTTGAAGCACAGGGGCTCAGATGTTGTGGTTCCGGGCTCTAGCGCACAGCTCAGTAAGTTGTGACACACACACTTAGTTGCTCTGTGGCACGTGGGCTCTTCCCAGATCAAGGATCAAATCCCATTTGTCTCCTGCATAACTAGGAGGATTGTTTACCACTGAGCCACCGGGGAAGCCCAAGAACCATCTGCTTGTTAATCTACAGATTGCTCTCCTCCTCCTGAAAGGCTGGAGTAATGCTCTGGATGTCTCAGGAAAAGCCAGCATCATACCCCTGGTCAGATGAAGAGTAACTTTGGGTCCATTCTGACCCTCAGCCTGTGGAGAAGAGGGAGGCCAATCGTTTAGTGGCTGGGAACAGCATCTTCCTTTGGCAGCTTCAGACAGAAAGCAGACCCATATTAGTCTGGCTGCTATCGATGGGGCTGACTAAGGCCCTAGCCTTTGGGAGAAAGTCTGGAGATCCACTTGTCTCTTCTGCAGCCGTGGACCAAGGTTTTCACAAACTGTTCCCTTAGAGGAGAGGGCAGGTGGGAAAAGCTCTCGCAGGCCTAAATACTGGAGGCTGCAGGGGTTGGGACAGACTTTATTGGTGCTTATTCTCCAATTCTGAGGCATAGGACTCCTGGCACTGTCAAAGAAGGCATGTCTGCATTCATCCCTCAGTTCCCTGGACAACAAACCCTGTCGGCCACCCAATGTGTGGAGATGAGGCATATAAGCACCTCATCCTCATTTCTCAGGGTGGCCACTGAAATCGTAAGACCCAGGTCTGGGGTGATGGGCAGCTTGCTGATCCAAGGATGCTTCAGAGGAGGTCAGGGTCCAAGGTTCTCTTGGAGAGAAGAAACTTGCTGACCCAGGGTTCTGGGAGATGTGGTTGAGTGGTCACAGGCCTAGGGACCCTTCTAGTGAACTGGGAAGGCAGTTAGCTAACCAGAGATAGGGAATAAGTGATCCCTCACCTAGGGGATATTCTTGGAGGGGATGTTTTGCTAGTTCTGCAGTGCTGGGTAATGGGAGGAAAGAAAGTCAGTCATCAGTGGCCTTGGCTCCTCTTTCTATCCTGATTGGCCTGCCGGCCATAAACCTGGGGAAGGGTAGGTTACTGATCACTTAGGGACTATCTTGTGTGCTGTTGGAGGAATGACCTGCTGCTCCTGGGCCTACTGGGCGGCAGAGAGCGGGTGGGTTGATCCCTGGCTCAGGCCTTTCCCCGTGCCGGAGGGAGGGGACAGGAAACAGTACCTTGCTGACACCTTGGTGCTGAGAGAGTTTATGATCACAAGCCCAGACCCCCTTGTGTCCTGGTAGGGTCACCCCACTAACACAGAGGTGCTGGGGGACTGGGCCAGTAACCCTCCTCTGTCCCTGGGAAGGGCAGCCGCTGACCCCAGACTGACCTCTTTCCCCGACTTCCCCCGGCAGATGGGCTGCACAGTGTGACGGCCCAGTGCGTGCTTCGCGTGGTCATCATAACAGAGGAGCTGCTGGCCAACAGCCTGACCGTGCGCCTGGAGAACATGTGGCAGGAACGCTTCCTGTCGCCGCTACTGGGCCACTTCCTGGAAGGCGTGGCTGCTGTACTTGCTACCCCCGCCGAGGACGTCTTCATCTTCAACATCCAGAACGACACGGACGTGGGGGGCACCGTGCTCAATGTGAGCTTCTCGGCGCTGGCGCCCCGCGGGGCTGGAGCCGGCTCCGCGGGCCCCTGGTTCAGCTCCGAGGAGCTGCAGGAGCAGCTGTACGTGCGCCGCGCTGCCCTGGCCGCCCGCTCGCTGCTGGACGTGCTGCCCTTCGACGACAACGTGTGCCTGCGCGAGCCCTGCGAGAACTACATGAAGTGCGTGTCGGTGCTGCGCTTTGACTCCTCTGCGCCCTTCCTGGCCTCCGCCTCTACGCTCTTTAGACCCATCCAGCCCATCGCAGGCCTGCGCTGCCGCTGCCCGCCCGGTTTCACAGGAGACTTCTGCGAGACGGAGCTCGACCTCTGCTACTCCAACCCCTGCCGCAACGGCGGCGCCTGCTCGCGGCGTGAAGGCGGCTACACCTGCGTTTGCCGGCCGCGCTTCACGGGTGACTATCAGGCAGAGCGGGGTGGGGGGAGGGGGCGGAACTACAGTGCAGGTGAGCATTGGGCATCACTCTTGAGCCACCCGGGGTCAAGTTGGGCGCGGTTAGTCCAAAGCGGTAGAACCTGGCAGAGAGGGAGCCTAAGGCCGCGAAGAAATAAAGGTCTCGGCTGGGCCAACCCCCGGTGGCTCAGATGGTAAACAGTCTGCCTGCAGTGCAGGAGACCTGGGTGGGGAAGATCCCCTGGAGAAGGGAATGGCTACGCACTCCAGTATTCTTGCTTGGGAAATTCCATGGACAGAGGAGCCTGTCAGGCTACAGTCCATGGGGTCGCAGAGTTAGACACCACTGAGCAAGCAACTAAGTTTAGCTGGGCAGAGGAAGAGGAGGGGCCGTGACCCTGGGCAGGGGCGTGGCCGGAAGGGGAGAGGGGGCGGGGTCTGGTATAATAGGGGCGTGCCCACAGCGAGCGGAACTTTTGCATCTTCTTGGCTCTCACCTGGCCTTCGGAGGGGCGGGGCCCGCTGGAGCCGCGGGCAGGGCGCGGTCTGACCCGGCCTCTGCCGCCGACTTGACCCCCTAGGCGAAGACTGCGAGCTGGACACAGAGGCCGGACGCTGCGTCCCGGGCGTCTGCCGCAACGGGGGCACCTGCGCCAACGGGCCGGACGGCGGCTTCCGCTGCCAGTGCCCGGCGGGCGGTGCCTTCGAGGGTCCACGCTGCGAAGTGGCGGCGCGCTCCTTCCCGCCCAGCTCTTTCGTCATGTTCCGCGGCCTTCGACAGCGCTTCCACCTCACGCTGTCCCTCTCGTAGGTGCTCGCCCGCATCTGCGCACCCGCACAGGGTCCCCAGACCTGCAAGACCCGGGTTCCTCTCTGCCCCTATCCTGGCGTCCCATGGGGCACCCCCCCCCCACCCTCCCTCATCACTTCCTCCCTCACCTAGCCTGGGTGGGCTCCCTCAGACCTTCTTGTCACAGGGATGGTGGGTGTGAGCAGGGAGTCTTGCTTGTGACGGGCCCTCCCCGACCCCAGGTTCGCCACGGTGCAGGCCAGTGGGCTGCTCTTCTACAACGGACGCCTGAACGAGAAGCACGACTTCCTGGCCCTGGAGCTCGTGGCTGGGCAAGTGAGGCTCACATATTCCACTGGTGGGTGCCCCCTCCCGTGGATCAGTGTAGGGGTGAGGGGGTGCATGTATAGGTGAGTTGGCTTCGGGGGAGGGGGTGAACCCCCCAGGCCCTCCTGAGCATGCAGCTCCACCCATGCCCAACAGACCACTTTCTCTCTCCATGAAGGCTGTGCTTCTCCCACGAGTCCAGAGGCGTTCTGGTCCGGCCAGTGTGGCCACCAGCAGGGGGAAGTTATCTGATGCGTCCAGGGTCACCCTGGGCGTAGCTGTGCTTGCATGATGGGGGAGGGGGAGGGGAGGCCTCACAGGTCCAGACCAGCCTCCATACACATCCGCCCTGCAGGTGAGTCCAACACAGTGGTCAGCCCCACGGTTCCAGGGGGCCTCAGTGACGGGCAGTGGCACACAGTGCATCTGAGATACTACAACAAGGTGGGCACCGCCCTCGGCCTGGGAGTGCGGGGAAGCAGCTGGGAAACCAGGTTCTGGGATACCAGGTGGCCCCTGGGGGTCCTGTTGAGTGACGTGCCAGGTCTCTAGCCCCGGACAGATGCCCTGGGGGGTGCTCAGGGCCCCTCCAAGGACAAGGTGGCCGTGCTGAGTGTGGATGACTGCGATGTGGCTGTGGCTCTGCAGTTTGGGGCCGAGATTGGCAACTACTCGTGCGCAGCTGCCGGCACACAAACAAGCTCCAAGAAGTGAGCTCCCCAGCCCCTGAGCCCCAAACACCCCTGCCTGCGAGAGCCCACCCCCACCCTTCCAATACCAATTCCAAACTCCCTGTCCTTCCCAAACCACCAGATTTTCCTTTCCCCACTCGAACACTGAAATCTGTTGAGTGACGTGCCAGGTCTCTAGCCCCGGACAGATGCCCTGGGGGGTGCTCAGGGCCCCTCCAAGGACAAGGTGGCCGTGCTGAGTGTGGATGACTGCGATGTGGCTGTGGCTCTGCAGTTTGGGGCCGAGATTGGCAACTACTCGTGCGCAGCTGCCGGCACACAAACAAGCTCCAAGAAGTGAGCTCCCCAGCCCCTGAGCCCCAAACACCCCTGCCTGCGAGAGCCCACCCCCACCCTTCCAATACCAATTCCAAACTCCCTGTCCTTGCCCAAACCACCAGATTTTCCTTTCCCCACTCGAACACTGAAACCCCACCTCACCTTAGCCCCCATCTCTGTGTTCTACCCCGGACTCCCTGCTTGTACACATTCCCCCAGACACCCACTCCCCCAAATTCTCTACTCTCTTGGTCTCGATATTGCCCCACAGCCCCACCTGACCCCTATCACCCCTCCAGCCACCCTTCTGCCTCCCTTTATCATCCTCATCCTCAACTCCAGCTTCTTTTACCTTTTCCCAGACCATCTGCCCATCAGAAACTCTCCTTTGCACCCCCACAACTGAAGTCAGGCCCTAGTCCTTCCTCAGCCTGATCTTACCCTCCCCATTCAATCACCTTACCCTCTGAGTCCTACCCCCTCCACTTCCTATCCCCTCCCCTAGCCCAGGAGCAAACCTCCCCTGGCCCCAGTCCCACCAATGACCTGGACCCCTGACCCCCAGGTCCCTGGACCTGACAGGCCCTCTGCTCCTGGGGGGTGTCCCCAACCTTCCCGAGAACTTCCCCGTGTCCCACAAGGACTTTGTTGGCTGCATGCGGGACCTGCATATCGATGGCCGCCGAGTGGACATGGCATCCTTTGTCGCAAACAATGGCACCGTGGCAGGTAGGCCACGTCCCCATCATAGGGAAAAGGTGGAGGGGTTTATGACCTGACCTCCTCCTTGTCTGCTTTTCTGGCAAGCATTCTGCTGCAGCTGGCCTTTAGAGCCTGAGTCCTGCCCAGTCCACCCCCTGCGAGAACATGGGGCTGAGATCCTGGGCACTTTCAGCTCCCCGGGCCCTGTGTTTTGTCCAGCGCTCATGCCCTCTCTCGTATTCACATGTCCTCTGTGTACTTTCCTCTCTCAGGCTGCCAGGCCAAGTTGCACTTTTGTGACTCGGGCCCCTGCAAGAACAACGGCATCTGCTCAGAACGCTGGGGTGGCTTCAGCTGCGACTGCCCGGTGGGCTTCGGAGGCAAAGACTGTCGGCTGAGTGAGTGGGCAGCCTGGGGCAGGAAGGGCTTGTGGAGTATAGCTTCTGTTCTCATCGTGAAGCCTGTGACTCTGCTCCTTTTACCCCACCAGCTATGGCCCATCCCCACCATTTTCGTGGCAACGGCACACTGAGCTGGGACTTTGGAAATGACGTGGCCGTGTCTGTGCCCTGGTACCTGGGGCTGGCGTTTCGGACGCGGGTGAAGCAGGGGGTCCTGATGCAAGTCCAGGCCGGGCCACATAGCACACTCCTCTGTCAGGTATGTCTGTCCTCCTGAGCCCTTCCCTAGACCCCTAGCTCTCAATCTTTGAGGCCACCAGCACCATTCCTGTGGTTTCAGGTCTGGTCCCTGGTGGCTCAGATGATAAAACATCTGCCTGCAACGCAGGAGACCTGCATTTGATCCCTGGGTTGGGAAGATCCCCTGGAGAAGGAAATTGCAACCCACTCTAGTATTCTTGCCTGGAAAACCCCATGGAAAGAGGAGCCTGACAGGCTAGAGTCCAGGGGGTTGCAAACAGTAGGACATGACTGAGAGACTAAACGCGCGCGCGTGTGTATGCACGTGCATGCACACACACACACACACACACACACACACACACAGCATACTTCTCTGCTAGGAGCACTGATCATACTTAACCCTGCTCTCGACCTTGGCCCTTGACCCTCTTCCCCACTATCATATCTCTGCAGGTGCAGCATCCCAGCCTAGCTCTCGCCTGCCACTTGAACTAATCCATGACCCCTGCCCCTTAACTTTACTCTCAGAAGCATAGAGTGCCCTGGCACAGAGCCCTCCATGCCAAATGTAGCCTGCCCCTCTTGTACTGACCTCTGCTCTTTGTGACCCCACCTCCTGACACTCCCGGCCCCAGCCCAGTGTGGGGCTCTGACCCCAGGGCTGTGCCTCTCTGCCCGCAGCTGGACCGGGGCTTGCTGTCTGTAACAGTGACCAGGGCCTCAGGCCGGGCTGCCCACCTCCTCCTGGACCAGGTGATAGTCAGTGACGGCCGGTGGCACGATCTGCGGCTGGAGCTGCAGGAGGAGCCAGGTGGCCGGCGGGGCCACCATGTCCTCATGTCTCCTTGGACTTCAGCCTCTTCCAGGTCTGACTTCTAACCCTGGGGTGGCCCACTCTCAACCTTCTGACCAGACCCACCTCATCGGAACCCCCTCAGTCCAACTCTTCTTCCATCCACTGCACACAGTCTGATGTTGTCTCCCGAGTCCCTCTCCTCACGGCCTTGCTCTAAGCCCACCCTGCTCCACCCTCCTCATGTCAGGGAAGCTATGCAGATTTCTGGCCTGGTCCTGGGGTACCTCTGTAGCTAGCACTTTGCCAAACTTCTTCTGGTCTCCCGATCATCCCAGCTCAAAATCATGGAATTTCAGGGTCTGTTTGGAGTCCAGGAGAGAGGGCCCAGTCCGGAGCCCAGCTCTTGACTAAACCTTCCTGTCTCTCATCCCCTGTGCTCCAGCAGGTCCTCTGTACTCGGGAACATCTCATGCCCAGACCAGCCCTCTGGTCCAGAGGTCCAGAGCATGGTGCAAGGCTAGGATAAGGCCAAGGCTGACACTGGGGCAGGGCAAGGGTTCATTGGTCCCCCTTTCACCCCCAGTGCTGACTATCCCCTTCCCCCAGGACACTTTGGCGGTGGGGAGTGAGCTGCAGGGCCTGAAGGTAAAGCGACTCCATGTGGGAGGCTTGCCCCACGGCACTGAAGAGGAGGCTCCTCAGGGTCTGGTTGGCTGTATTCAGGTGAGGGTCAGAGTGCAAATATGAGGTGGAGCATTAGGGTGAATGGTCAGAGATCAGGGATGTCTTGAGATCCGAGATGTTGCATTCACCTGGAGGTTGATATAGGGGTAGTGATGCCCAGAGCCATCAGAGACAGGTCAGGCCCTTCTGTGCTGCTGGAGGTGAGTCCAGCTTGGATTATCAAGGGCCATTAGAGGCCTATGTCAGGGAGAGCATAATTAGGGTTCTTATGGGGGCACTAAATGGGAATATTGCATCAGGGTTTAGGGTACCCACTCCAGCATTCTTGCATGGAGAATTCCATGGACAGAGGGGCCTCATGGGCTACAGTGCATGGAGTCAAGAGTCAGACACAACTGAGCGACTAACCACACCAGGGTTTGTAGGGAGATTGCATGTCGGGGGTCACCAGACCATGTGGGTGGCTCTGTTGGACTCGGGGCTGAGGTGCTCTGACACAGGTCTCACCTTGTCGGCTATGCCCATAGGGAGTATGGCTTGGCTCCACACCTTCAGGGTCCCCAGCCCTGCTTCCCCCAAGTCACCGAGTGAACGTGGAACCTGGCTGTGCTGTAACCAACGCCTGTGCCTCTGGGCCCTGCCCTCCCCATGCTGACTGCCGAGACCTCTGGCAAACGTTTTCCTGTACTTGCTGGCCAGGTAGGGCCTGGGTGGGGGCAGGGTGATCTGGGGCTCATGGTGAGGACTGGGGGACCTGGAGAAGAGGCAGGGGCTGAGAAAGACAGGTGGCTGCTTCCTCCCATGCTCTGTGGCCAGTGTCCTCAGCTCCCTGACCCAACCCACAGGTTACTATGGCCCGGGCTGTGTGGACGCCTGCCTCTTGAACCCCTGTCAGAACCAAGGGTCATGCCGGCATCTCCCGGGGGTCCCCCATGGCTATACCTGCGACTGTGTAGGTGGCTATTTCGGGCACCACTGTGAACACAGGTAAGGGGCTGGGGGCTGAGGTGATGGAAAGAGCTGGAGAGGGTTAGGGAGGGTCACTGAGCTATCGTGGAGGCATCTCACCTGGCTCTCCACCCCAGGATGGACCAGCAGTGCCCACGGGGCTGGTGGGGGAGCCCGACGTGTGGCCCTTGCAACTGCGACGTTCACAAGGGCTTTGACCCCAACTGCAACAAGACAGATGGGCAGTGCCACTGCAAGGTGTGCCTGGCGCCTGGCCTTCACCTGTGCTCAGACATCCGTGATTCTTACCCAGCTGGCTGACCTCTGCCACCTGACGCAGCCCCTGACCCCTTCTCCCTACCCTGTGACCTAACTGCCGCCTCTTGTCCTTGACATCTGATCCCTCCCTTGTGTTTCCCTTGAGGCCCATCTTCCTTCTGGCCTGTGAGCACTGTCTCCCGACCCTTTGCCCTTGATTCCACCCACTCCCCAAGCCCTGACCTGAAATTCTTGCCTTAAGCCCTGACCCCTGATCTCCGGCCCCTGACCCTTTCTCAAACAGGAGTTCCACTACCGACCGCGGGGCAGCGACTCATGCCTGCCGTGCGACTGCTACCCAGTAGGCTCCACCTCACGTTCCTGCGCCCCGCACAGCGGGCAGTGCCCCTGTCGCCCAGGAGCCCTTGGCCGCCAGTGCAACAGCTGTGACAGTCCTTTTGCAGAGGTGACAGCCGGCGGCTGCCGGGGTGAGCAGGCTCCACGTGCAGCAGGCTGGCGCTGGCATGTTGCCGCCAAGGCCCATGGCATGCTTGGCTCTCTGGGCAGGGGCTCTGGGTGGCTTCTGGCGCTGCCCAAGGGCCCCCACATTGGCCCCAAGTATTCTGATGGCCTGTCACAGAATCTGATGGGCCAGCTCCCCTGAGGCCAGCAGCAGAGTGGTAGGCAGTGGGCCTGGGGTAGGTGAGGGGTCAGCAGATGTGGCCGTCCCTGGCCCCAGCCCCTGGCTGCCTGCCTCACTGTCTCCTTCCTCCCTAGTGCTCTATGACGCCTGCCCCAAGTCCCTGAGATCCGGTGTGTGGTGGCCGCAGACCAAGTTTGGCGTCTTAGCCTCAGTGCCCTGTCCTCGGGGGGCCCTAGGTGAGTACGTGGGGGACAGACATATTGCTGAGGGTGGCGATCGGCCTGTCCTCTGACCGCTAGAGCCAGCTCTTTTCCTGAGTTGGTTGGCCTTGTTCCTGCCAAGAGGTGGGAGTGGGGTGGGGGGTGACACTGGTCCCTCACTACCTCTTTGGGGCTCTGGCTCCCTCCCCCTGACCCTCACTGAGCCTCCGTCTGTTTCTCTTGGCTTCTGGCAGGATTGCGGGGTGCAGGTAAGGGGTACGTGTTTGCTCAGGTGCGCTGCCCCCTCCCACTGCCAGAGCTTTTGCAGACCCCTCCTGCTGCCTGAAGTCCCTGCAGACCCCCCCCCCCCACTGCCTGAGGTCTCTAAAAGCTCCTCCCAACTGCTTGACATCCCTGGAGGCCCTTCCCCACACACACACTTCCTAAGGTCCTTGTAGACTCCTGCTCAGTTCCTCAGCTTCCTGCAGGCCTCTTTCTACTGCCCGAGGTCTTGAAAGACCTCTGCCCACCACTGGAGGACCCCGCAGACTCCTCTCTGTTGCCTGAGGTCTCCACAGAAGCCTCCGTGCTGCTTGAGGTCCCTGCCGTGGCTGGACCAAAAGCTGTCTGTGTGTGCATGCTCTTGTGTGTGTTTTCCTGTGCCTTGCACGTGTCTATGTCTGTCCTTTGGGGACCCTTCCTGTCCCTCTTGCTGGTGGCAACAAGCTTCTTAAGGGCCAGGTCAATTTCATTCAACTCTCCAATCTCACAGATTAGGGAGAGATGGCAGCAAAGTCTTTGGGGCTGTTGAATTTTGTGTGAGAATTTTGATCCCCACCCTATTTTGGTCACAAAATTCTACTAGAAAACCTGGATGTCTCTGTGTGTGTGTGTGTGTGTGTGTGTGTGAGAGAGAGAGAGAGAGAGAGAGAGAGGGAGCATTGTGTGTCTGTGTGTTTGGGTCACATAGCATCTACTTGTGTGTAGGTGTGAGCATTGGCTTGTGTGTTTGGGTGTGCACGTACACACACACACACACACACACACACAGGGTTTCCCTGGTATCTCAGCTGGTAAAGAATCCGCCTGCAATGCAAGAGACCTGGTTTGATTTCTGAGTCGGAAAGATCCCCTGGAGAAAGGATAAGCTACCCACTCCAGTATTCTTGGGCTTCCCTGGTGGTTCAGTCGATAAAGAATCCGTTTGCAGTGTGGGAGACCTGGGTTCGATCCCTGGGTGGGGAACACCTTCTGGAGGAGGTCATGGCAGCCAACTCTAGTATTCTGGCCTGGAAAAATCCCCAAGGACAGAGGAGCCCAGTGGCCTGCAGTCCACAGGGCTGCAGAGTCAGACACGATTGAGCAACTAAGTGCAACATAGCACACACACACACACACTCACACACACAGTCCCGCCCTTGTGTTCTCCTTTATGTCACGGCTGTTCCAAATGGCCCCCAGACCTCTAGGAATTGAATGATAAGTGCCTGGGGCCCATCTGGGCTGGGGATTGGGGCTTCTCCATCCAGAGGTGCAGCCATGGATGTCTACTCCCTGGTCCCTGCATCAGAGCTTCTCCTGGGGTAGAGGGTGCTGTGGTTGCTCCTCAGTGAAGGGATCCAGGCCCCAGGACTGACTGATGGTCACCCGCCTTCAGGTGCTGCCGTGCGGCTGTGCGACGAGGACCGGGGTTGGCTGGAGCCTGACCTCTTCAACTGTACCTCCCCGGCCTTCCGAGAACTCAATCTACTGGTGAGACTGCCTGCACCTTGCCCTGCACACAAGACTGGCCCCAGCAGTGGCCCTGGCCCGTCTCCCCAGGCCCGTGGCGGGCCCTACATATCACTCCCCATCCCTTGACATCCTGGGCTTCTTTTTAATCTGGCCAAACCCTTCTTCCCATAAGGCTTTTGAGAAAGGGTGACCACAGAGTGACCGCTTCTTTATCTGGCAGCTGGATGGCCTGGAGCTGAATAAGACGGTCCTGGACACGGTCGAGGCCAAGAAGCTGGCTCAGAGGCTGCGGGAGGTGACTGGCCACACTGACCACTACTTCAGCCAGGACGTCCGCGTCACTGCCCGCCTGCTGGCCCACCTGCTGGCCTTTGAGAGCCGCCAGCAGGGCTTTGGGCTAACAGCCACGCAGGATGCCCACTTCAATGAGGTGGGGCCACACCTGGCGCTCCCAATCCCCTGGCCCCAGACCCCCGCCCCGCTGCTCAGGCCCCTCCTGATCCCCAGGAAGTGAAGCTCACAGGCTCTTTCTCCCGCCTTGTCCACTCCAGACCTACTCCCTGCCTACTGGGGGCCCCTGAGCACCTGGCCAGACCCCTGAGGCACGCCCTCACATGTCCTCACCTGGCTGGGCCCGCTTTCACCTCCCTCCTCCCAGAATCTGCTGTGGGCCGGCTCTGCACTGCTCGCTCCAGAGACCGGGGACTTGTGGGCCGCGCTGGGGCAGCGGGCCCCCGGGGGCTCCCCAGGCAGCGCCGGGCTGGTGCAGCGCCTGGAAGAGTACGCAGCCACGCTCGCGAGGAACATGGAACTCACGTACCTGAACCCCGTGGGGCTGGTGACACCCAACATCAGTATGTGGAGGGTGGGCTGGGGCAGGGGGCTGTGAACTCAGACCCGGAGATCCGAGGGGCGGGGGCTATGGATGACAACATTAGTGGCTCAAGACTATGCTTGGCAGGGACGCAGGCTCTGTGCTGGTAGCCAGGAGGCCATATGGGTGGTGGGACTTGAGTCAGATGTGTATAAGAGACAGGGAATGAGCAGGCTCCACGTGCAGCAGGCTGGCGCTGGCATGTTGCCGCCAAGGCCCATGGCATGCTTGGCTCTCTGGGCAGGGGCTCTGGGTGGCTTCTGGCGCTGCCCAAGGGCCCCCACATTGGCCCCAAGTATTCTGATGGCCTGTCACAGAATCTGATGGGCCAGCTCCCCTGAGGCCAGCAGCAGAGTGGTAGGCAGTGGGCCTGGGGTAGGTGAGGGGTCAGCAGATGTGGCCGTCCCTGGCCCCAGCCCCTGGCTGCCTGCCTCACTGTCTCCTTCCTCCCTAGTGCTCTATGACGCCTGCCCCAAGTCCCTGAGATCCGGTGTGTGGTGGCCGCAGACCAAGTTTGGCGTCTTAGCCTCAGTGCCCTGTCCTCGGGGGGCCCTAGGTGAGTACGTGGGGGACAGACATATTGCTGAGGGTGGCGATCGGCCTGTCCTCTGACCGCTAGAGCCAGCTCTTTTCCTGAGTTGGTTGGCCTTGTTCCTGCCAAGAGGTGGGAGTGGGGTGGGGGGTGACACTGGTCCCTCACTACCTCTTTGGGGCTCTGGCTCCCTCCCCCTGACCCTCACTGAGCCTCCGTCTGTTTCTCTTGGCTTCTGGCAGGATTGCGGGGTGCAGGTAAGGGGTACGTGTTTGCTCAGGTGCGCTGCCCCCTCCCACTGCCAGAGCTTTTGCAGACCCCTCCTGCTGCCTGAAGTCCCTGCAGACCCCCCCCCCCCACTGCCTGAGGTCTCTAAAAGCTCCTCCCAACTGCTTGACATCCCTGGAGGCCCTTCCCCACACACACACTTCCTAAGGTCCTTGTAGACTCCTGCTCAGTTCCTCAGCTTCCTGCAGGCCTCTTTCTACTGCCCGAGGTCTTGAAAGACCTCTGCCCACCACTGGAGGACCCCGCAGACTCCTCTCTGTTGCCTGAGGTCTCCACAGAAGCCTCCGTGCTGCTTGAGGTCCCTGCCGTGGCTGGACCAAAAGCTGTCTGTGTGTGCATGCTCTTGTGTGTGTTTTCCTGTGCCTTGCACGTGTCTATGTCTGTCCTTTGGGGACCCTTCCTGTCCCTCTTGCTGGTGGCAACAAGCTTCTTAAGGGCCAGGTCAATTTCATTCAACTCTCCAATCTCACAGATTAGGGAGAGATGGCAGCAAAGTCTTTGGGGCTGTTGAATTTTGTGTGAGAATTTTGATCCCCACCCTATTTTGGTCACAAAATTCTACTAGAAAACCTGGATGTCTCTGTGTGTGTGTGTGTGTGTGTGTGTGTGAGAGAGAGAGAGAGAGAGAGAGAGAGGGAGCATTGTGTGTCTGTGTGTTTGGGTCACATAGCATCTACTTGTGTGTAGGTGTGAGCATTGGCTTGTGTGTTTGGGTGTGCACGTACACACACACACACACACACACACACACACACACACACGGTTTCCCTGGTATCTCAGCTGGTAAAGAATCCGCCTGCAATGCAAGAGACCTGGTTTGATTTCTGAGTCGGAAAGATCCCCTGGAGAAAGGATAAGCTACCCACTCCAGTATTCTTGGGCTTCCCTGGTGGTTCAGTCGATAAAGAATCCGTTTGCAGTGTGGGAGACCTGGGTTCGATCCCTGGGTGGGGAACACCTTCTGGAGGAGGTCATGGCAGCCAACTCTAGTATTCTGGCCTGGAAAAATCCCCAAGGACAGAGGAGCCCAGTGGCCTGCAGTCCACAGGGCTGCAGAGTCAGACACGATTGAGCAACTAAGTGCAACATAGCACACACACACACACACTCACACACACAGTCCCGCCCTTGTGTTCTCCTTTATGTCACGGCTGTTCCAAATGGCCCCCAGACCTCTAGGAATTGAATGATAAGTGCCTGGGGCCCATCTGGGCTGGGGATTGGGGCTTCTCCATCCAGAGGTGCAGCCATGGATGTCTACTCCCTGGTCCCTGCATCAGAGCTTCTCCTGGGGTAGAGGGTGCTGTGGTTGCTCCTCAGTGAAGGGATCCAGGCCCCAGGACTGACTGATGGTCACCCGCCTTCAGGTGCTGCCGTGCGGCTGTGCGACGAGGACCGGGGTTGGCTGGAGCCTGACCTCTTCAACTGTACCTCCCCGGCCTTCCGAGAACTCAATCTACTGGTGAGACTGCCTGCACCTTGCCCTGCACACAAGACTGGCCCCAGCAGTGGCCCTGGCCCGTCTCCCCAGGCCCGTGGCGGGCCCTACACATCACTCCCCATCCCTTGACATCCTGGGCTTCTTTTTAATCTGGCCAAACCCTTCTTCCCATAAGGCTTTTGAGAAAGGGTGACCACAGAGTGACCGCTTCTTTATCTGGCAGCTGGATGGCCTGGAGCTGAATAAGACGGTCCTGGACACGGTCGAGGCCAAGAAGCTGGCTCAGAGGCTGCGGGAGGTGACTGGCCACACTGACCACTACTTCAGCCAGGACGTCCGCGTCACTGCCCGCCTGCTGGCCCACCTGCTGGCCTTTGAGAGCCGCCAGCAGGGCTTTGGGCTAACAGCCACGCAGGATGCCCACTTCAATGAGGTGGGGCCACACCTGGCGCTCCCAATCCCCTGGCCCCAGACCCCCGCCCCGCTGCTCAGGCCCCTCCTGATCCCCAGGAAGTGAAGCTCACAGGCTCTTTCTCCCGCCTTGTCCACTCCAGACCTACTCCCTGCCTACTGGGGGCCCCTGAGCACCTGGCCAGACCCCTGAGGCACGCCCTCACATGTCCTCACCTGGCTGGGCCCGCTTTCACCTCCCTCCTCCCAGAATCTGCTGTGGGCCGGCTCTGCACTGCTTGCTCCAGAGACCGGGGACTTGTGGGCCGCGCTGGGGCAGCGGGCCCCCGGGGGCTCCCCAGGCAGCGCCGGGCTGGTGCAGCGCCTGGAAGAGTACGCAGCCACGCTCGCGAGGAACATGGAACTCACGTACCTGAACCCCGTGGGGCTGGTGACACCCAACATCAGTATGTGGAGGGTGGGCTGGTTTTTAGAACTTTTAATTGAACTACAACAAATAGAATGGAGCAGGAATCATACATGAAAAGTTTAATAAATTGTCCTTAAGCAAATACACCTGAGATCAGAAGGCAGATCAAAACACAGAACCTTACTAGAACCACAAATCTTACCTGTTTCTTGTCCCTCTCCAGGAGTGCCTAACCTCCTGACTTTTAACCGCCTAGATCAGTCTTGTCTGATTTGAACTTTACACAAATGGAATCATGCAACATGTACTCACTTTTGTCACTCAACATTATGTTTCGGAGACTATGAATATTGTTTCTGAAGTTAGCAAGATCTCAAAAAAATCCATATTGCTACAATGTAGTTTTAGTTTTTCCATTCTCACTGATACATAATGTCCCATTATGTGAATATTGTACAATCTATATGAGATGTGTATAAGAGACAGGTGCTCAGCATCGACCGCATGGAGCACCCCAGTCCCACTCGGGGGACCCGTCGCTACCCTCGTTACCACAGCAACCTTTTCCGGGGCCAGGATGCCTGGGACCCTCACACGCATGTGCTGCTGTCTTCCCAGGCCCCACGGCCATCCCCCGCTGAAGGTGAGAGGTCACCCCTGGGCCAGGTCCCGTTTCTCTGCCCCAGCCCTGCCCAAAGCGGAACTCCTCATGGCCCTCCTGTCACTTCTCCCCTTGCCCAGACCCTCCCCCTCACCGCAGATGACCTCTCACAGGCCTAAATACTTGGGATTCAGCCCCAGGGGCCCAAGTCCTTCACTGGCACCTGCTATCTGCACTCTCTGGTTCTGGATCCTCAGGAAAGAGATTCCCATGCTTGATGCTGGCTCCGGGTCAGAGCTGGGTCTGTGGGTGCTTAAGGGTCAGAGGTCACTGACAGCGGCTCCTCCCCCTCCTCCTCCGGCAGTTCTGTACGCCAGTGGCAGCAGCATGGAGAATGCCACCACCTCGAGCGTGGCGCCCCCGCCAGCCCCTCCAGAGCCCGAGCCCGAGCCCGGGATCTCCATCGTCATCCTCCTGGTTTACCGCACCCTTGGGGGTCTGCTTCCTGCCCAGTTTCAGGCCGAGCGCCGGGGTGCCAGGTATGAGTAGAGTTACCCCAGGCCTCTCACCCTTGGGCTGCCCGAAGGCTCCGACCAAGCTTAGACTCCACCCCCGCACTTATGGTGGACAAACAAGCAGGTTCACCATCATCCAGAGTCGCGCCTGGGCACACTCCGGCTCTTTGAGTCTCGTCCATGCCGGGCTCCGCCATGTCAGTGTGTTTGGGGGACTAGACAGACACAGAGCCACAGCTGGGCCAGTCACATAAAGGATACAGGAGCCAGCCAGGCAGGCAGACTGGCCAATGGAGATGGGCTGACCGGAGAGGGCCAGTCGGGGGCATGCAGGGAGACACAGTCTACAGCTGCTTAGGCTGCAGGCTCCAGTGTGGGCAATGGGTCCAAAGCCCCTCAGCTGTAATTCTGCAGAACCAGGCCACGGACCCCTGGTGTTGAGGCTGCTCAGTGGAGGCTGAAGGGGTCTCAGAAACAACACCCAGCCCGGGGCACCCCAAGCTCTGGGCAAGGGAAGACAGGGAGGTGGGCAGTCAGAGCTTGGGAAGGCCAGCACCATCCAAGCCCAGGTGGGGTGTCTCCTCAGGGTTCCCCAGAACCCAGTTATGAACTCCCCGGTGGTCAGCGTGGCTGTGTTTCACGGACGCAACTTCCTACGGGGTGTCCTGGAGTCCCCAATCAGCCTGGAGTTCCGCCTGCTACAGACAGCGAATCGCAGCAAGGCCATCTGCGTGCAGTGGGACCCACTGGCCCGTGAGGACCTCCACTCTGGAAACCCTTGGTCCCCCTGGTAGCCCCTGGGAGGCCCAGCCTGCCCCTGGGGGCCCCACCCATGCCCCTGTGCACCCAGACCCATGAGGAATGCGGCTCCCCAACTCCAGGCACCCGCGGCCCTGCCCAGTGCCTCTCATAAACCCCTGCCTGGCGACGGGCTCTCCCCCGAGGGGATGGTCAGTCTGACTGCGCTGTGGCCACAGGGCGGACCAGCACGGCTTGTGGACCGCACGGGACTGTGAGCTGGTGCACCGGAACGGGTCCCACGCACGATGTCGCTGCAGCCGGACGGGCACCTTTGGGGTCCTCATGGATGCCTCCCCCCGTGAGGTGGGGCTGGGTTCGGGGAGCTGAGGGAGTGGGAGGCTCAAAGGGCAGGAGTGCCCGACAGCCCCTGCGACCCTCCCTGTCCCTGCAGCGGCTGGAGGGCGACCTGGAGCTGCTGGCGGTGTTCACCCACGTGGTCATGGCAGTGTCCGTGGCTGCGCTGCTGCTGACCGCAGCCATCCTGCTGAGCCTGCGCAGCCTGAAGTCCAACATGCGGGGGATCCATGCCAACGTGGCTGCCGCCCTGGGGGTGGCTGAGCTCCTGTTCCTGCTGGGGATCCATAGGACCCAAAACCAGGTACAGGGGCCGTGTGGGGGACCTGTGTCCTGCTGACCTCATATAGCTCAGGAAGGCGGAGGGCTGCTCAGTCACTTTGGGGTGGGATGCTGGGGTGGGGTGCGGTGGTTGGGGGTCCAGAGGCGGGGTGAGGTGGAGAGGTCCTGATGTCCCCCCCAACCCTCACCAGCTGCTGTGCACCGCGGTCGCCATCCTCCTGCACTACTTCTTCCTGGGCACCTTCGCGTGGCTGCTTGTGCAGGGCCTGCACCTCTACCGCATGCAGGTGGAGCCCCGCAATGTGGACCGCGGCGCCATGCGCTTCTACCATGCCCTGGGCTGGGGCGTGCCTGCCGTGCTGCTGGGTGAGGGCCTTGCTCCCTGGCCCATCCGGGCCTGTGACCCCTGACCTCCATCCATCACGTGGGCTGACCCCTGCCCCTGATCGTGACCCTAGCCTCAGCCCCCTGTGCCACTTGTTCGGGGAGGAGCCTGCCTTGCCCCCACCTCAGCTTCTCCCCAGGTACTTGAGAGGGTTGGTCGGCAGCTCTGGAACACACTCCCTCCGTCCTATCCCTTCTTCCCCACAGGCCTGGCCGTTGGCCTGGATCCCGAGGGCTACGGGAACCCTGACTTCTGCTGGATCTCGATCCACGAGCCCCTCATCTGGAGCTTCGCTGGCCCTGTCATCCTTGTGCTTGTGGTGAGTACCCTCTACTCAGTCCCGCCTTGTGCTCCCCTCAGTGGGATGGAGTGGGAGGTGGCCCTGCAGCAGATATGGTGGTATCAGCCGAGGGGTGCCAGGTGGCAGTCTGCAGGCTTCCTGGGCTCGGCCTCCTCTTCTGTTCCTGCCCAGCTGGCATGGAGATGGGAGATGTGCGGTCACAGACTCGGCTGCTCTCCCTACCTGTCTGTCTCTCTATCTCTATTTTTCCATCCCTCTCTGCTTTCCTTTGATGGACTTCCCTTTATTGGGTTTTGCCACCAAGGGTCTGTCTAGTCAAGGCTATGGTTTTTCCAGTAGTCATGTATGGATGTGAGAGTTGGACTATAAAGAAAGCTGAGCATGGAAGAATGGATGCTTTTGAACTGTGGTGTTGGAGAAGACTCTTGAGAGTCCCTTGGACTGCAAGGAGATCCAACCAGTCCATCCTAAAGGAAATCAGTCCTGAATATGCTTTGGAAGGACTGATGCTAAAGCTGAAACTCCAATACTTTGGCCACCTGATGTGAAGAGTTGACTCATTTGAAAAGACCCTGATGCTGGGAAAGATTGAAGGCGGGAGGAGAAGGGGATGACAGAGGATGAGATGGCTGGATGGTATCACCGACTCAATGGACATGGGTTTGAGTAAACTCCGGGAGTTGGTGATGGACAGTGGGGCCTGGCATGCTCCAGTCCATGGGGTTGCAAAGAGTTGGACATGGCTGAGCGACTGAACTGAACTGCTTTCCTATCTCTGGCTTTTCCTATGATTCTAAGCTCCTCTGTTTCTCCTTGGTTTTGATCTGTGTATTATGTGTGTGTCTGTGTATATCTGTGTACATTTCTCACGGGTTCTGCCTCTCTGCCTGTGAGTCTCAGTGCCTTCTGTCCCTGTCTCTCTGTCTCTCACTCTCTCTATCTCTCTCTGCCCTGCCCCCGATCCACATGTCTGGCTGTGGGTCCAGATGAATGGGACCATGTTTCTCCTTGCGGCCCGCACGTCCTGCTCCACTGGGCAGAGGGAAGCCAAGAAGACCTCTGTGCTGTGAGTTAGCTGGTTGGGGAAGTGGGGGATTCTCAGAATGGCAGCCCTCACCTGGGTGGCATTGGGGTCTTCCCAGAGTACCCCTGGTTCAGGCTGGGCTCCAGATTCTGGGTAGGGGGATGAAGTCACCCTCCATCTCCTAGCCAGCGGTCCCTCTCTGGTACCCTTGCCCTACGCTGGCCCCACATGTCTGGCTCCACTCTGCTGTCTCCAGGCTCCCAAGGCCTGGATGGCTCACTTTGCCCTTCGCCTTGCGTGTTTCCAAGTGCTTCCCATGCTTTCTCTCAAGCCCCGCCTCCCAATTCCAGTCGGCTTTCCCCATGTCCCCTCGTGGCTCCCTGAGTCTCCTGGTTCCGTCTGTGGCCTCCAGACTCCCCTAGTGCCCTCCTGAGACCCCCAAGTCTCTGTGTGAGTTCCTTTCCCTCCATGTCCCTGTGTGTCCTCCCACGTCCCCCACGTGAGCCCTGCCTGACCCTCGCGTGTCCTGTCCTTTCACGTTCCCGCGGCAGGACCCTTCGCAGCTCTTTTCTGCTCCTTCTACTGATCAGTGCCTCCTGGCTCTTTGGCCTCCTGGCGGTCAACCACAGCATCCTGGCCTTCCACTACCTCCATGCTGGACTCTGTGGGCTCCAGGTAACCCTGGCACCCCTTCCCTGACTCTGGACCAGATGGGGCTTCAGTAGGGTGGGGTCCGGGGCCTTAACCCCAGGCCTGGAGCTGATGCCCACCCGAGGATTGACAGCTGACTGCTGCTGAGCCTGGACTGACCTCTATCAGTGCTGAGGCTCCTGGCCACTTGCTGGTCCACAATGACCTTCAGTGACTCCAGTCACTCATGACTTCTCACTGCTTCTGTTGCCTTTCCCTCACTCCCTTACTGGGTCCCCCAGGGGGCTCCGCACTGCCTTGCTCTCATCTGAATGACTAATCCCACTTGCTGACCCTCAGTGACTTCCACTGGCCCTAGCTGACCCCTCACAGCCCTGCTCTGACCTCTCATGGCCCTCACTGTCCCCTCTGATCCTCGCTGACCCGCAGGGCCTGGTGGTATTGCTGCTCTTCTGTGTCATGAATGCAGATGCCCGGGCTGCCTGGACACCAGCCTGTCTGGGCAGGAAGGCAGCGCCCGAGGAGGCCAGGCCGGCGCCTGGGACGGTGAGGGGCCCTCCAGGCAGAGGAGTCGGGGTAGGGGCCCCAGGAGGCCAGTGTTGGAGGCTTCCCCAGGGCTGGCTCACGCGCCTCTCCCCTCCACTGCCCCAGGGGCCTGGCACCTACAACAACACGGCCCTCTTTGAGGAGAGCGGCCTCATCCGCATCACGCTCGGTGCCTCCACCGTCTCCTCAGTGAGCAGTGCCCGGTCCGGCCGGACCCAGGACCAAGACAGCCAGCGGGGCCGCAGCTACCTCAGGTGAGGGCAGGGCTGCCCCATGAGGGGGCACGCGGCCCAGGGCTGGCATTACCGGGTCCTAGGGCCAGCTCCACCCGTCTTGGCATCTGGGCCTCTGCTCTGCTGCCTCTGCCCGTGTCTTCTGACACATACCCAGGGGCACCTTCAGAGCCATACCATGTGCGGCGGGCTGGGTATTCACAGGTGCCCTGCCTCCAAAGCACCCCGTCACATCCCTCTTTGATGAGGGCTCCTGCGTTTCCAGGGACAACGTCCTGGTTCGACACGGCTCGGCTGCTGACCACACTGACCATGGCCTCCAGGCTCATGCTGGCCCCACTGACCTGGATGTGGCCATGTTCCATCGAGATGCTGGTGGAGGTGGGGGCCCAGGGCCAGGGAGGAGGGACTGAGAGGGTCTCTCCCCTGTTCCCCTTTCTTCTGCCCCCAGGTGGGAGCGGCAGCTGGCAGGGCCGGGGCAAGCTCCCCCAAGGTCGCAGCTCCAGGAAGCACCTACCCAGCCAGCCCCAGTTCTCCTGGCCATGACCCAGCCTCCTGTTCCTGCCCCCTACTCCAGGCTCCCCCCGAGTTCCCAGAGCCTCCCTCCAGACCCCTACGTCCTCACCTCCCTGGGCCACTGCCCTGTGTTCCTCCTGACCTTCCCCACTCCAGGCGCAGACTCCGACTCTGATAGCGACCTGTCCTTGGAGGAGGAGAGAAGTCTGTCCATCCCATCCTCAGAAAGTGAGGACAATGGCCGGACGCGGGGCCGTTTCCAGCGTCCACTCCGCCGGGCAGCCCAGAGCGAGAGGCTTCTTACCCACCCCAAAGGTAATAGGACCCCTCTGACCCCATGCATGACCAATAGATACCCCATATTCCACTTGGGTGTGAACCCAGGAGCCCCGCTAGCCCCTGAAGATTCCTGGGACTGACTTTGGGGTCATCTTGGGGTACCTCCACACCTCTCCCCATCCAGCCTCCCAGCAGAGCTCTGCTGGCTAGAGACCCAAAAGGGGCCCCAGCAACAGACGAGCAAGGTCAGGGACGCCATCCCTCCTCTTCCCTGAGGGCTGGGGTTCAGCCTGGTCTTCCTGACCCCTCAGTCATCAGGTTCCCCCACTGCCCATCTCTGTCTGCCTCATCAAGAGTAGGGGGAGCTTATCAGTGCCTCAATCCCTGGATGGTTCCATGGACCTCCCAGAGACACCCTCCCATTCCTACCGCTGCTGCATCAGAAAAGCCCAGATCTCAGGCGTCATTAGGGTTAGGGGGCCACGGAGTCCGGATCATGGGGTTGCCAGACCCTGCCGTGACTCTTGTAATCTACCTCGGCTCTGCAGACGTGGACGGCAATGACCTCTTGTCCTACTGGCCAGCCCTGGGGGAGTGCGAGGCCGCTCCCTGTGCTCTGCAGACCTGGGGCTCTGAAAGGCGCCTGGGGCTGGACACCAGCAAGGACGCAGCCAACAACAACCAGCCCGACATGGCCCTGACCAGTGGGGATGAAACCTCCTTGGGTGGGGCCCAGCGCCAGAGAAAAGGTATGGAGCCCTTGGGGTTTCCCTGGGGATCCAGTGGTTAAGGCTTTACCTTCCAATGCAGGGAATGTGCAGGTTCAATCCCTGGTTGGGGAAGCTAAGATCCTACATGCCCTGGCCGAAAAACCAAAACAGAACAAAAGACTGACTTTAGCCTGTGCTCCAGGGACCCTGGGAAGTGGCCAAGCCCTGAGCCAGAGGATTTCATCGTCTTAATCCAAACAGCCTCACAGGGACCCTGAGGGCTTGTCTCCCTCGCGTGGGGGGTTCTACTTCTCTATGTTGCTTCACGGTTCCACAGGACAGTCCCATTCTGGCCTGAGACTTGCTTGTCCCACAGAGACCCCAGGGGCCACTCTTACCTTAACTCAAGGGATTCCTCCCTGTCCCCCTGGAGGTTTCTTACCCCCAGTTGTGCTTTCCAGGGGTCCCAAGGGGTTGTCCTTGACCCAGCTCAAGGGAGTCTTTGCCTCTACTCCTGGGGGACTGCTCCTGCCCCAACCCTGAGGATCCCTGTCCCTTTGACCCTGACCTGGGGCTGCTCCTCCTCTGATCTTGGGGATGGTTTGCCTCTACCCCCACAGCAAGGGGACCAGCCCTCTCCTGAGGCCGCAGGTTACTGCCACCTTACTCTAACCCTTGTCCTGCAACCTCTCTGCAATTCCCAGGAGCGGCCTCTGTACCCTCTCCCCAAACAGTTTCTGCCCCCAAGTCCATGTCGCAGGGATCCCAGACGCTGCTGTGTCCCTAGCTCCAGGGGAGTTCCTGGCCCCCAGACACACGCTGTTCCCTACGTGTTCCTCCCACAGGCATCCTGAAGAACCGCTTGCAGTACCCACTGGTGCCACAGACCCGGGGCCCCCCTGAATTGTCCTGGTGCCGTGCCGCCACCTTGGGCCACCGTGCCGTGCCAGCTGCCTCCTACGGTCGCATCTGTGCTGGGGCCACCGGGAGCCTGTCGCAGCCCGCCAGCCGCTACTCTTCCCGAGAACAGCTGGATTTGCTCCTGCGGCGGCAGCTGAGCCGCGAGCGGCTGGAGGAGGCCCCAGCCCCGGTCCTGCATCCCCTGAGCCGGCCCGGTTCCCAGGAACACCTGGACGCTGTGCCAGGCCGCCCAGAGCCCAGGGATCGGGGAAGCACCCTACCACGGCGGCAGCCACCCAGGGACCACCCTGGTACCACAGCAGGCCGCTTTGGGTCACGGGATGCGCTGGACCGAAGGGCACCCTGCGAGTGGCTGAGCACGTTGCCCCCGCCCCGTGGTGCCCGGGACCTTGACCCACAGCCCCTGCCTCTGCCCCTGTCTCCCCAGCGGCAACTCTCAAGGGACCCCCTCTTGCCATCCCGGCCCCTGGACTCTCTGTCCAAGCGATCGAACTCAGGGGAGCGGCTGGACCACGCACCTAGCCGGCACCCCCACGAGAAGGCCTTGGGCCACCCCCACAGCTGCTCAGAGTCCGGGAAGCGCCCACCAGCGGCCCTAGCCACGGCCCCTCCACAGAGCAGCTGGACATCCTCTCCTCCATCCTTGCCTCCTTCACCTCCTCTGCTCTCTCCTCCTCCGTGCAGTCCTCAGGCACGCCCTCGGGCCCTCACACCACTACCACCCCTTCTGCCACTGCCTCTGCCCTCGGACCCTCCACGCCACGCTCCGCCACCTCCCACAGCATCTCGGAGCTGTCACCTGACTCAGAGTAAGTGGCGTCCAGCCACCTGCTCACACCCCCGTCAGTTTAAGGCAACCCCCCTGCCCTATATTCCGCCACCAGATGGGGTCAGGTTTGGCAGAGAGCATGGGCTGCCCCAGGCTTGGCACAGCCAGGGAGCCACAGGCTGAGGGCAGAATTCTGGCAGTGAATGGGGTGATAAGCAGGAACTGGGTGGCTGCGTGACCTGGGCCTGCAACTCCTAGATGCAGGAGGCGAGTCAGGTGCCTTCCAAAGGGCTTGAGCTCCTGGAGAGGGGAGGGCAGGAGGTAGCCTAGAATGTGGAAGGGGAAGAGAGGAGTCTCTGCTTGGGAACTTTGCTTAGGGTGGAGTGTGGATAAGAAGTCAGACATAGGGTCAGGCTGTGGAACTTCAGTTTGAGAGTGAATCATTCATTCTCTAGCTCACTCAGTCATATGCAGCTCCTCCTGCCTGGAGGCACTGTGGGGTGGGCCCCACAGGAATTGAGCTGAGACTTGGTGCATCTCAGGCGTTTGTGGGGTAGAGGATGAAACTGGGTACAGGAGTCAGAGAGGGAGTGGGGAGGAGCCAGAAAGGACCAGGTCTTGGAAGCCAAAAGCAGAGCTGAGTTTTAAGAAGGAGGAACAACTAAGTGAGCTTCTATGGAGGTCCGTAGGGTGACAAAAAGCTTTGGAGGGAAGGAGACCCTGGGACTGGGGAAGGAGACCATCAGAACCTGAGCAGAGATGGGGGGAAGATAGGAAGGAGAGGGTACGGGAGATCTGAGGTGCCCAAGGCTCTGGAAGGATGCAGGGGTGGGGATGAGGGAGCTGAGCCCTGGGCCCTCCTGCGGCCTAGCCCTGGAGTCTGACTGTTGGGGAGGGCTGGGAGGCCTGAGCAGGGGTTCAGGCTCTGGACTCACACTTGACCTCTCTGAACCTGTTTCATCATCTGCAAAATAGGCCTGCGATAGCAAACTTGTTGAGGTGCAGAGATTTGGGAGGGTTTTTTTTTTGGTCAAGTGTTTAACAGAACGTGTACATAGTAGGTGCTCACTCAGTGCTTAAGAGAAAAGACACAGGTGGCCAGTCAAAGGGCCTGGCTGGTGAGACTGGGTTCCAGAGCAGGTGAAGGGCTCTAAGAACTGCAGACTGGACATAAGGAGGCTGGGGAGTGAGGGGCGAAGTGATGGGGGAGGCGGCCCGGGCCAGGCATGGTGGGGTGTCCAGGGGGACCCGACTCTCAGCAACCACCTTCAGTCTCCACATTCAACTCTGCAGAGTTCCCAGAAGTGAGGGTCACTCCTGAGGAGCGGCTGAGCAGAAGAGGACCAGCCGGAGGCCATGGAGGATCTGGGCTAGCAAAAGAGACTCCGGTCCTGGGGCAGCCTCCCACAGCCCCGCCCCCAGCTCTCCCTGTTGCTGCAGCACCGACTGTCCATGCTCATCTGGGAGCGTGTGCAAGCGTGTAACAGGCGCAGAGAGTGAGGGAGCTGGGGGGAGGACTTTTATACTTTTTGTACCTTTGTAACCAGAGAGATATGTTTATGTTATTTTTCAGCTTTTCTGTCTCCCGGGGTTCTGAGGCTGGGCTGGGAGCGGGAGGGGGACAGAGGGGAAAGAGGTACAGAGTTTGGGCCCATTTGGGTCCCTGGCAAATTATTGGCTCTTTCCTCTCGTCTTAACGGGGAGGATTCAGACAGGAGGGGTAAATGCACCCCACCCCCCTATTCCCTGGTTGATCTGCATACTGTCGGGGCCCCAAATGCAGAATTAATCTTTGCTTTTGCTTGGATGTCCCACAGGGCACACTTTGGGGACTCGGGGTGGGGGGTGGTCTTGAAAACAGGGGTCCTCTGACCTCCTCACAGGGGCTCGCTCATGCTGCCCCTCCCCATGGATGTGTGTGTTTATTATGTGGAGTCCCTGCCACTTACTGCCTTATGTCCCAGGACTGATGCTGTGGGGCGCTGGTGGATCAGCAGATGTCATGTTTACAGATCTAGGCTTCCCTTCTCCCACAGGGAGAGGCTCAGGCCTCTATTCAGACATTCCTGCAGAGGGTGGACGGAGTCCTCGCAGCCGCTGCCCCTGCCGTGTACAAATGTCATGGTGCCATTGGGTTCCCTGACACTGCCCCCTCCTAGAATTTATTCTGAAGGGTGATGTCAGAGGGGGAGCAAAGGGAGCAAAAACAAGGGAATTAAAGCTCAGAATGTAGGTGCCACTGCCTCCCATGTTTACAGGAGCCTCCCTGGCCCCAGGCACCGGGCTGCAGGAAGTGACTCAGTTCCCTCGCTCCTTGATTCCCTTGTAAAGGGGAAAAACGACTGTTAGGATCCAGTTCACAAACTCTCACTTTTAATACTTCGTCTGATGTCCAGAACTGGGGGCTTTGACATTTTGTTACTTTGTTTACAGGTCAAGAGTTTAAAATAGTTTTTACACTTTGTTTACAGTTTAAAACTTTGTGAACTTTTACAATTTGTTTACAGTTGAGAATTTTTTTTTCCCCTTTGTTTACAAGTGAAAGGTAGAGAAAGTGGGAGAGGGGCTTGGAGGACCCACCTGTGAGGACCCTGAATCTGGTCATCTTGAGGGGTTTCTAACCCCCTAGTCATTCCAGGCCAAAGGTCAGCCCTGAGTTCCCTATTGAACAGCAGGTCCGGAAGGTCCAGTGGTAAGAGTAGGCATCTTCTTGCCTACCACTGGGAACAGTGGCCGTGCAAGGCTGTGGAGGGTCTGTGCCAACACCCACCTCCTTCACGCGTACTCTTGGGAGGCAGTTTTCAAGGATATTAAAAGTTCTACTTTACTGACTGGTGCCAAATCCCGCCAGCCAGGACCCCAGCTCTCCTTACCCAGAATGACCCCAGCCCTTGAAGGGCTGAAGGGTCTGCTGCAGGGAGCGGGGGTTGTCCTTGCTATGTCCTAGGTTCTGTAGTTGCCCCTCTCTGGGAGGGGGAGTCCCCCCTCCAGCCCAGTGGCTCCTTTTCCTGTCTGTGTAAATTGTTCCGTGAAGCCGCGCTCTGTTTTGGGAATAAACTTCTATAGAAAATGGTTACTGCCTCATTCTGTTTGGGGGTAGGGGATGGGGTTGGAGGGTGGCTATGAATGATTTCCCGGGGTTGACCTTGGGGAGAAATCTGAGCACTGCCCCCTCCTCCTCCCCGAGAATATTCGGCTATTTTTAGCTCATTTCATTGAAGATCTGGACCGGGTTGCGATCTCTCCTGAATTCTGTCCCTCCGACTTGAAGCCGGCCTTGACGTATGAGCACAGGGTAAGGCCCCGTCAAGGCGGCAACTTGATGGCTTCCTAAGTCTGCCCGGCCTGCCGCCCTGACTTGGCATTTGCTCTGGCTGGCAAACCGACCCTAGGAACTGCCCTCAGTCCATTGACACCACTGACCCCTAGCTGTCGAGACATCCCGCTCATCAGGAACCCAGGCAGAAGCCTCTCTACTTCCTTTGGGGAGGGTGGTCGGGGGCGGGGGGTAGGGGCGGAGCTCGCAAACTTTCAGGTCTGTGTGTCCAGCGTTGAAGGGAGCCCTTGAGCCCCTCGGGTCTTAGAGACATGCCAGGTCTCAGGGACAAAGCCTGAGGGTGGTGCCCTCATGGAGGCATGAGAGGCCCCACGGACCTGGACACCCCATGGCGAGCTAAGGCTCTGGTCATCAGCCGCGACCCTAGACACTCGGCTCCCCACCCCTAGGGCACCCTCCGCAAGAAGCCAGGACCTGGTGTCAACCCCATAGCACTCAGGGACCAGCTCAGGTCCTTAATCCCGCTTAGTCTCACAACCCGCTCAGGCAAGAGTTAGTCGGGCCACGGAGGAGGAGCCAGAGGCAAGTCACAGGGGAAGGAAAGGGTTAATTCTCCCTCCTTGGGGTTCTCTGAGCCGGCGGAGCGTCCCTTAAGCCCCGCCCCGGAACGCTGATTGGCCCAAACCTTCCCCGTTCTGCCCGGGGATTGGTCGCTGGAAGTGAGCCTCAGGCCTCTCCTCTGTCCCGGCCCCGCCTCTCGGGCCGTAGCGGCCTCTGGCCCGAGCTTGGGAGCTACTGCCTCTCGGATGCCAACCCGTCATGGGGCTGTCGGAAGCGCCGGGGTGAGTGCAGGGCGCGGCCTCAGTTCCTCGTGTTCGAGTGCCCGATGGGCGGACCACTCCTTGGCCCCCGAGCAGGCGCCCGGCTTGGGTTAGTTAGGTAAGGGGAGGGAGTACCACCGAATTCCGAGCAGGCATTTCCCGCCTCCCGCGCCTCTGTTTACCGCTGTGTGGATTTTCTGCAGGCGGCTGCCCAACCGTAGCGAGGGATGGGGCGGGAGCCTGCGCGACCCCAGCCCCTATAGGGTGCGAGGAAAGCCGCTCCAGCGCCGTCCGAAGGCTCCTGGGAGCCGCCGGGAGGCGGCTGTGTACGGAGGAGCTCCAGTCCAGGAGGTGCGCCGGTGCGGCGCGTTGGGGCCCTGGACGTGGCTGCAAGAGTGTCCATAGCGGGGGCTTGATACACCTAGCAATGCAACTGGTCCGGGAAAGAGAGCTCCGGCCCTTCTGGGTGCCGGGCCCTCCTAGGGGGAGGGGCCAAAGAGCTAGGCCCTGCCCTCCAAGCGCGGGTTCAGCGGCGGGGTGGGGGGGTGGGGGCCGAGGGGGAAGGAGTGGGCGCCCTTTAAGACTTCGAGTGACTCACGGAGGAGGGGCGAGGGGGGCTCAAAGATCTCTGTGAGTCGGCCATGCCAATAGTCTCAGGATCGTCCTTGCACCCGCTCCACTCCCTCCTTCCACCTTACGCCCCGCCCCCCAAGCGGCGCGGCGGAGGGGCGAGGGGGAAGGAGTGGGCGCCCTTTAAGACTTCGAGTGACTCACGGAGGAGGGGCGAGGGGGGCTCAAAGATCTCTGTGAGTCGGCCATGCCAATAGTCTCAGGATCGTCCTTGCACCCGCTCCACTCCCTCCTTCCACCGGGACATCCAGGTTAGAGGCCCTTTCCAGGTGAGCTCCTGCCCGCCAGCTGGGAACCTTACCGTAGGTCAGAGCTTTTCACAGGTCAGAAATTTCCTGACAGGTGAAGGCTTTCCCCCTGAAGAGGGGAGCTACTCTCCAGGTAAGCTTTCCCCCTCTGAGATCCCTTCCTAGGTGAGAGCTTTCCCCACTCAGAGCTTACCTTAGGTGAGAAGTCCCTCCTGATCAGAAGTTCCCTAGCAGGTGAAAACTTTCCCCCAAGTAAGCGCTCACTCTCTAAGAGTGAGAACTATTCCCAAGGGAGAACTATTTCTGGGACAGCTTCTCCCAGATGAGAGCGCGCCCAGGTAAAAACTCCTTCCCCATGCCTGTGAGTTCATGTCCTACTCTTCGATCCCATGGACTGTAGCCCACCAGCCTCCTCTCCTCTGTTCATGGGATTCTCAGGGATCGCACCTGCATCTCCTGAATTGCAGGCGGGTTTTTTTGTTTGTTTGTTTTACCACTGAGCCGTTAGGGACCCCTAAGAACTCCCTCCGGCCCGCCCCGATCTCCTATTCCAGTGAGATCATTCTCCTTATTCAGATGGTAGCCACTGGGCAGATCAGAGATTCTCCCCAGGACAGACCTCACCTAGCTGGTGAAAACTTACCTGTCAGGGAAGAGCTTCCTATTAGGCGAGATCCTCCCAGAGATCATCTTCTCAAGGGAGACTGTCCCCCATTAATAAGGGAGCGTCCCTTTCCAGGTTTGAAACTCTTCCCTCATGGTGAGAACCAAGCCCCTGGGTTTCCCATTATGGGGCCTCAGTTGTCTACCACCTGGACCGTGTGACTGGAGTCCTGCGGCAGTCTTAGCCCCGATGCTTTGCTTTTCTTAGAGCCGCCTCCTCCTATCAAGAGGCTTGCCTGCTGTGCTGGATTCCTCCTCCTGTGTCTGCACTCTCAGACAACACGCACTGGGCTCGTGGGGCAGCTGGATAAGGACTCAGACTGGCCGGGATTGGCTGGCGGAGAGCAGGGGGTGGGGGAGGAGGCTGGGAGGAGCAGTCAGCCTGCAAGCTAGATTGGCGAACCCCAAAGGCTGGGCAGCCACACCTGGCCGAAGCGTGGCTTATGCTCATCCTGCTGTTTCTTTGTGGGGGACTTTGGCCCAGCAAGAGTCTTCCACTAGTCAAAGTTCAGGTACTGCCCCTGCCTGGGCGTGGGCCTTGGGGCCTGCAGGAGGCGGCTGGGGGGTTGGACCTGTCTAAATCTTGAGACCTAGAAAAGCCAGGTGAGGCATCCTCCAGTCCCGGGTGGAGGTCTAGGGGTGGCTGGGCCAGGTTGTGCCCTCACTATTTCTGGCCTCACCACTCCCCCACCCACCCACCAGAGAGAGGGACACGCAGGCACTGCTGTCTAGGACACAGGCCATGGAGCTGAGGCAGCGAGACTACCATGTGGAGCGGCCACTGCTGAACCAAGGACAGCTGGAGGAGCTGGGGAGCCGGAGCCCAGCACCAGTGACGCTCCAGTGGCGAACCTGGTTTCGGTAAGGTTGACGGTGGGCCCTGGCCAGGACCGAGGGAGCCCCTGCCTCTGATACCTGCTTGGGCTTGGTGGCTCAGTGGGTGAAGAAAATGCCTGCAATGCTGGAGACCCAGGTTCAATTCCCAGGGTTGTGAAGATCCCCTGGAGAAGGAAATGGCAACCCACTCCAGTATTCTTGCCTAAAAACATCCTGTAGACAGAGGAACTTGGTGGGCTACAGTCCTTGGGGGGGTCACAAAGAGAAGGACACGACTGAGCAATTAAACCAGCACCTAATACCTACCCTGGTGTCCCCAGGTGCTCCCGTGCGCAGGCCCAAGCCCTTCTGCTTCAGTACCCCCGGTTTTGGCCTGGCTCCCCCAGTATTCTGTGCGTGACTGGCTTCTGGGTGACTTGTTGTCTGGCCTGAGTGTGGCCATTATGCAGCTACCACAGGGTAAGCCGCACTTGACCTGGAGACTGTACCCTCAACCCTTGGATGGTGATCCTGACCCTTCAAGGCCTTAGCCTGTGGTCTGTACCCCCCACCCACTTCAACCCCCGCCTTCCCCACGGCCAGAAGCATGACTCCTGCCCTTGGGACTATGGTGTGTGACCCAGGGCCAGCATTTCCACATCCTTTCAAGCCCTTGACCTCAAGCCTACATTGCTACCATTCCACCTCTAGGCCTGGCCTATGCCCTCCTGGCTGGACTGCCCCCCGTGTTTGGCCTCTACAGCTCCTTCTATCCTGTCTTTGTTTATTTCCTGTTTGGCACTTCCCGGCACATCTCTGTGGGTGAGTGGAGCCAGGCCTAGCCTTGCAGAAGCATGCCTGCATTCCCCATGAGGGCAAGAGGAGGGAGCACTGAACAAAGCAGAGACCTGGGGAAGAGGGAGGGAGGCATTGTTGTGGGCATTCTAGGTGGGCCTGGGCCTCTTGACCATGCAGCCACAGAGTCAGATGACCAGAGGCCCTGACCCAGGAGGACATGGTGGGTGAAGCTACTCACGGGGCCCAGACTTGGCACAAGCCTGGAAGCCTGAGTCAGGCCATGCACCCTTCCCTGTTCCACTTTTCACTAGGGGAGCCGTCCTGAGCCCATGGACACAGCCTGGGCACGGGAAATGATGCTAGGCACCCTCAAGAGCCTTGGAACTTGGGGTGCATACCTGACCGTCAGCACTGCCCTCCATTAGCACAGCATAGTCTGGGGACATTTGTCTAGAACTGGTGTCTCCTGGTCGCCCCCCTAAGACCTGGAATCCAGGGCAGGCTGTGTTCTCCCCGCTTCAGACCACCCTGATCTGCCCCTGCAGGCACCTTTGCCGTCATGTCCGTGATGGTGGGCAGTGTGATGGAATCGCTGGCTCCGGACGACGCCTTCCTGCTGGGCTTGAACTCCACACTCGATGTGACAGCCAGAGACGATACCCGGGTGCAGCTGGCCTCCACCCTCAGTGTCCTTGTTGGCCTCTTCCAGGTGCAGAGCCATCAGGAGTACATGCCCCTGACTGCCAATCCCGCCCTGTGCCCCCACCCCACCCCATCTGACAGTTTTCTCTGAGTGTCTGACCATCACCTCCCCTTCATCCCTCATGATCTCACCTGCCCTGGGCTCTGCCCCGGTCACCGCTAAGACCCTCACCTCCCCTGACTGTTCTGTGCACCCCACAGGTGGGGCTGGGCATGGTCCACTTCGGCTTCGTGGTCACCTACCTATCGGAGCCTCTGGTCCGAGCCTACACCACGGCCGCGTCTGTGCACGTGTTTATCTCGCAACTCAAGTATGTGTTTGGCCTCCATCTAAGCAGCCGCTCTGGACCACTGTCCCTTATCTATGTGAGTGAGAGCGGGGAGGAGGGACAGGTGGATGGGCCCGGAGCCGGAGGGCTGGCTGTGACTCCTCCCCGCCTCAGACAGTACTGGAGGTCTGCTGGAAGCTGCCCCAGACGGTGGTCGGTACCATGGTCACTGCCGTAGTGGCGGGGGTGGTGCTCGTGCTGGTGAAGCTGCTGAATGAAAAGCTACGGCGACATCTGCCCATGCCAAGCCCCGGGGAGCTGCTCACGGTTGGAA
>SJYC01117825.1:0-23863 GCA_006408675.1 Madoqua kirkii
GCTGGTGGCAGATTGGGGGAAGGGTAAGTGAGGAGAGTCCCTGCCTTGTGGGCACCCCCCAGGTATTTAGAAACTAGCCGGAGTGGGGACTGAAGACGGGCTGGTGGGGAGGGGGGAACCCCAGCAGACAGCACTTGGCAGCATCTCCCTTTTCTCAAAACGGTGGTGTGCCGCTCTCAGCCTATCGCTGAATTCTCCCCACCCCTCTGAAGGTTTCGCTTCAGGCTTCTCTCTTTACCCACCAAGTGGTTTCTCCCCCGCTTCACAGTGGTGGTGCCAGGCCCTCCCCTGACCCTTTCCTCTCCCCACAGCTCATCGGGGCCACAGGCATCTCCTATGGCGTGGGCCTGCAGCAGGCATTTGGAGTGGACATCGTGGGCAAAATCCCCACGGGGTGAGCTCCGGCCCCTGTGGAGTCAGGGGGGGTTGGGCGGCCAGGCTCAGAACCTTCCTTTGGCCTCACCGATGCCCCTCACAGGCTGGTGCCCCCGAAGGCCCCCCACCCCCAAATGTTCGCAAAGCTTCTGGGCAATGCCTTTGCCATCGCTGTGGTCGGGTTCGCCATCGCCATCTGTGAGCTCCGGCCCCTGTGGAGTCAGGGGGGGTTGGGCGGCCAGGCTCAGAACCTTCCTTTGGCCTCACCGATGCCCCTCACAGGCTGGTGCCCCCGAAGGCCCCCCACCCCCAAATGTTCGCAAAGCTTCTGGGCAATGCCTTTGCCATCGCTGTGGTCGGGTTCGCCATCGCCATCTCGCTGGGCAAGATCTTCGCCTTGAGGCACGGCTACCGGGTGTACAGCAACCAGGTCTGGGGAATGGGATGTGGGTCACGGAGCGGGCAGGGGTCCCCAGACCCCAGGCTCTGGGAGGGGGTGGGGGGATGGAGTACCAGGTGGGAGACAGGGAAGAGCACACAGATGTGCGGGGGCCGCGTGGGGGCCGCGGGACAGTGGCCGAGTCTCTGTGGCTGCAAAGTGGGCATGGAGGTGGTGGTGCGTCGGCCTGGACACCCCGCACCGCTAGTGACCTGTGCTCGCTCCTCACTCCCCGCTCAGGAGCTGGTGGCTCTTGGCCTCAGCAACCTCCTCGGGGGCATCTTCCAGTGCTTCCCTGTGAGCTGCTCTATGTCTCGGAGCCTGGTGCAGGAGAGCACCGGGGGCAACACCCAGGTGGGCATAGGTGTGCTTCTGCGCACGTGGCTTTGCTGGGTGGTCCTCCCCCTTTCCCCTCTCCCCGGCTCTCCCCACTTCTCCCCTGCAGTCCAACGCACCCGCCCTGTTTATACCCACTCCTCAGGTGGCTGGAGCCGTCTCCTCCCTCTTCATCCTCATTATCATCGTCAAACTGGGAGAACTCTTCCAAGACCTGCCCAAGGTGAGCCCCCAGCCCACCCAGCCAGGCTCGAGGGCCTGGGCCAGGCCAGGAACTCAGAGCAGTTCATCAGGTCTCAGGAGATGGGGAGGGATACAGGGTCAGGCTGGAAATCTCTGGGGAGAGATTTGGAGTGGAGGGGCAGGGGTAAAACTTTTGAGCATCAGAGCGCAGGCGTTAGGTTTCGAGAGAAGGAGATTGGTATCATTGAGGGTCCTATCAGGCGCTCTAGGACAGCCCGGCGCACCCGGGGGATTCAGGGTGGTGAGCGGCCAGCACCTCTCACTAGCCCCTGGTGGCCCTCCTCGTCCCCTAGGCAGTCCTGGCCGCCGTGATCATCGTCAACTTGAAGGGCATGATAATGCAGTTCACCGACGTGTTCTCCCTCTGGAAGGCCAATCGAATGGATCTGGTGAGATGCCTGGGACGCTGGGGGCGGGGTCAGGGCCCTCAGCCTCAGTGACCCTGCTGGAGCCTGTGGACTGTGACCCTTCTGTTTGCAGCTCATCTGGGTGGTGACCTTTGTGGCTACCATCCTGCTCAATCTGGACGTTGGCCTGGCAGTGGCAGTAGTATTCTCCCTGATGCTTGTGGTGGTCCGCACCCAGATGTAAGTCACCCCTTTGATGTCGTCCCCCCCATTCCAGCTGGCAAGGGGATGAGGTCCCCACTGGCTTCCTCCAGCTTTCCCACATCTTGCGGCGGGGGGGAGACCTCAGGCTCCTTAGAAAGCCCCATTGCCCCCTCTCCTAACTCCCCCTTCTTGTGGCACTGTCTCCTTCTACAGGCCCCACTACTCTGTCCTGGGGCAGGTACCAGACACAGATATTTACAGAGACCTGGCAGAGTACTCAGGGGTGAGCAGCAAGGGCTAAGCCGGGGTGGGGGAGTGATGCGAATGGGGAGGGACGGGGCAAACTGGATCATCCCTTATCAGTGCCTTCCATGCCTGGCACGGGCAAGGGAGTGGGGTGGGGTGCTAATGATGCTTTGGTTCTTAAAATTTCAAGAGAGGGATTTGGGGTCCCCCTACACATACACTCAGAGTGTGAGCCTTGGGCCCCAGGGGTGGGATCCGTCTCAGAGGCAGCAGTATAAGCCCCGTCCTGCAGAAGAGGCCTGGGTCAGGAATGCAGAGGGGCAAGATCCAGGGCACCAGGATGTAGGGGAAGTTGTTTCTGGATCTGATCAATGGGGTTACTGTCCTTTACCTCCTGAGAAGCTTCATGCCAAGCTCTGAGAACAAAGGCGGGGGCTCTGGAATCAAACCAGCTCATTTCCTCTCATGGAGACTTGAAGGTGGCAGGGACATGGTTCAGGCCCAAAGTCCGGGCAGAGACCTGGAGTGTCCTGAGTGGCGTGGGAGCTGGGGAAGCCTTGGCTGGGCTAGCACCTGTGGAGGAGCTCTGTCTGCATGCAGGAAACAGCCCCCCTGTGCTAGAATTGGACACCGAAGCAGAAGCTGAGAGCCACTGAAACCTGGCCTGGCTGTAAGGCTTTCAGGATCTTAGTTCCCAGACCAGGGATCAAACCCACGCCCCTGCAGTGCAAGTGTGGAGTCTTAACCACTGGGCCACGAGGGAACTCCCCTGGCCTGGGTATTGGCAGAAGGACTGGGGGATGGGGTGGGAGAGGTTGAGGACCCCCTGGAGGAAGAAGAAGAAGCTCCGACAGACCCTGCTGAGGGGTCAGGATGACCTCACCAGCTCCTGGGAGGGCATGGGCCACAGGCTGGGCCTTGTGTTGGCTGGGGAGCAGAGGGCCGGGGTGGCAGGTATCGGGGCACACGAGGAGGAAAGAAAGGAGGGCACGATGCAGCTAGGAGAGACGAGGGCTCAGCCACCCCCAACCTGACCTGTCCTCAGGCCCGGGAGGTCCCAGGCGTGAAGGTCTTCCGCTCCTCAGCCACCGTGTACTTTGCCAACGCCGAGCTCTACAGTGACTCACTGAAGCAGAGGGTGAGGCCTGGGGTCCGCGGGGCGAGGGCGAGGGGCAGAGGGTGCCTCCTCTCTTGCAACCTGCACATCCCTTGCGCTGTCCTTTGCTACAGTGCGGTGTGGATGTGGACTACCTCCTATCCCAGAAGAAGAAGCTGCTCCGGAAGCAAGAGCTGAAGCTGAAGCGACTGCAGAAGGAGAATAAGCTCCCCAAACAGGCAGGGCCCTCTGATCCCTCCCAGCCTACCTCCTGGCTGCTCACCCTCTTTCTTCAGCCCTTCTTCTAGCTCCCCGAAGCCCCCAAGGACCCTGCTTTCTTCCCCTGGCAGGTCAGGGCTCTAGGGGAAGTCTGATTTTTTCTCCCACCTCCTAAGCCAGTGGTGGCATGAACCATCACAATCCTCTTCCCATAGTGGGTCACAACCCCACAGCCTTCAGCCTGGCTGCTCCAGGTCCCAAGGTTCAGTTCCTGGTCCACCTACCCACCTGCAGAAAGCCAGGGGACAATGCCTGGCCTGCCCAGCCTGATTGTCACCTGACATCTCAGACCCCTTTCCTGGCCTGCCCCTTTTCCCGGCTAGGCTGCTGCCTCCAAGGGCACATCCATCTCTATCAATGTCAACACCACGGTCGTGGACATTGAGAGCAACAACGATGTGGAGGGCTCCAAGGCCAAGGTGAGACTGGAGGGAGCGGGGAGCTTCAGGGATCAGGGTGCCCAGGTGATCCCAGGAGGAAGTCCATGGACCTACCAGCTGTGGGTTCAAGGTTGTCGTGCCAATGGCAGGAGGAGGGGAGTGATGGATCCGATACTCTGCAGGGAGGCCTGTCATGATATGCTTGGGGCTCTCCAGTCTGTAATCTGATGCCTGGACAAAGACCTTGAATTTGTGGATCCTACAAGATTCCACAGTCTGTGCTCATGGGCAGCGGGGAAGGGGCTGGGCATGTGGGGAAAATCTGGGGTCAAAGGGGATGCCAATCTCAAGTAGAGACTCTGGTAGACATCAAGTAGAGTGTCTGCGTGAGCACGTGTGTCCGTGCGTCTCTTCTGCTTTGCTCCAGCGCCCCCTACCCACTGCACTCTGGCTCCCTGAGGATGGGGCTTGGTCTCCTGAACCCCTTCCTTCTTTTTCTTCTTTGAATAATTTTTATTTGCTTATTTATTGTACTTTGGGTCGTGCTGGGTCTTTGTTGCTGTGCGGACTTCTCTAGCTGCAGAGAGTGGGCTCCTCTTTGACGCGGTGCACAGGCTTCTCACTGTGGCGCTTCTCTTGCTGCGGAGCACAGGCTGTAGGCGCATGGACTTCAGTGGTTGTGGCACGTGGCTTAGTTACTCCGTGGCACATGGGATCTTCCTGGATCAGGGATTGAACCCATGTCCCCTGCATTGGCAGGAGGATTCTTATCCACTGTGCCACCAGGGAAGTCTCCCTTTCCTTCTCAAATGTCCCTATAAGCGTGGGCCCAGGCGGTAACAGAGCACGGTCTGTGTGCTCCCCAAGTCTGGGTGTCCTCTCCTGGGTGTCCCCATGTGTCCTTCTTGTCTTTGCATACCGGCTCCCCGTGTCCATGTCCTCCTGTGTTCCCTGCGTACCCAATATATATGTGCATTTGCATGTATGTGCTCACGTCTTTGTGTCTCCACACATCTGTGCATGTTCCCTGCCTGCCCCTTCGCTCCCTGCCCGCCTGCCCTCCTGCCATCACCATGGGTGGCCCTTGCATTGTGTCTGGTTCCCCAGGAGGCGAGCGCAGGGACTGAACTAGAGGATACAGGAGCCTGGGCTCCAGAAGATGCCAAAGCCTCAGACATGTCCTCGCTGAAGGCCCTAGGCCTGCCTCAGCCAGATTTCCACACCCTCATCCTGGACCTGAGCTCCTTCTCCTTCGTGGACACTGTGTGTCTCAAGAGCCTGAAGAATGTAAGGGGCTAGGGGCGTCCCTAAGAAGGGCCTTCGGGGAGGACAACCCTGATCTTCAACCCTGACCCTAAACTAGCTCCAAGAGCCCTCTGAGCTTGGTCCCCCCTGCCCCGAGCTACCCCTCTGAACTCTCTCCCCCCAGCTGCCCTGAGCCCCTCTCGGAGCCCCTGAGCCCCACTCTGAGCCTGGCCTCCCACCCCCTGAGCTACCCCTCTGAACTCCCTCCCCCCACCTTCCCTGAGACCCATCGGAGCCCCTGAGCTCCCCTCTGAGCCTGGTCCCCCACCCCCTGAGCTACCCCTTTGTCTTTGCATACCGGCTCCCCGTGTCCATGTCCTCCTGTGTTCCCTGCGTACCCAATATATATGTGCATTTGCATGTATGTGCTCACGTCTTTGTGTCTCCACACATCTGTGCATGTTCCCTGCCTGCCCCTTCGCTCCCTGCCCGCCTGCCCTCCTGCCATCACCATGGGTGGCCCTTGCATTGTGTCTGGTTCCCCAGGAGGCGAGCGCAGGGACTGAACTAGAGGATACAGGAGCCTGGGCTCCAGAAGATGCCAAAGCCTCAGACATGTCCTCGCTGAAGGCCCTAGGCCTGCCTCAGCCAGATTTCCACACCCTCATCCTGGACCTGAGCTCCTTCTCCTTCGTGGACACTGTGTGTCTCAAGAGCCTGAAGAATGTAAGGGGCTAGGGGCGTCCCTAAGAAGGGCCTTCGGGGAGGACAACCCTGATCTTCAACCCTGACCCTAAACTAGCTCCAAGAGCCCTCTGAGCTTGGTCCCCCCTGCCCCGAGCTACCCCTCTGAACTCTCTCCCCCCAGCTGCCCTGAGCCCCTCTCGGAGCCCCTGAGCCCCACTCTGAGCCTGGCCTCCCACCCCCTGAGCTACCCCTCTGAACTCCCTCCCCCCACCTTCCCTGAGACCCATCGGAGCCCCTGAGCTCCCCTCTGAGCCTGGTCCCCCACCCCCTGAGCTACCCCTCTGAACTCCCTCCCCTCTCCTCCCTGAGCCCCCCTTTGAGCCCCTGAGCCCCCTCTGAGCCTGGCCCCCTTTCGTGCTGCAGATTTTCCGCGACTTCCGGGAGATCGAGGTGGAGGTGTACATGGCCGCCTGCCACGGTGCGTGGGGTGGACACAGCGAGAGAGGTCCGGGCAGGGGGTGAGGGTTCTGGCCAAGGAGTCTGCTGGGCAGCACAGGGAAAAAGTCTTTCTCTGAAACTGGAGGTCAGAGGTGTCCTGAGAGGCCGGGGTCAAGGGTCACGAGTTGGGGATTAGCTATAAGCCACAGAGGTGATGGTTAGGGGGACGTTCTGCCAGCGCCTGGGGGTTCCTGGTGGCTCTGGAGTCAGGAGAGACCTGCTCATTGCCCTCAGCTCCCGTGATCACGCAGCTTGAGGATGGGCACTTCTTTGACGCTTCTGTCACCAAGCAGCATCTGTTTGCCTCGGTCCACGATGCTGTCCTCTTTGCACTCCAACAGCGGAGGTCCGGCCCCGTCGACCCTGCTTTGGTGAGCTGACCTCTGGCCTGCTGAGCTCTGTCTGTCTATCTCCTGCTTGTCCCCTCCTGACCCCATTTTGGGAAGTCCGCCCTTCCTGGATGACTTAGAATGGCTCTGTCCCATGGGGACCCACCGCCTTCCCCTCCTGCCGGAGAGGAGGCTGTCCTCTGGAAACTGACAGGACCCACCTCTCCTCCTCTCCCTGCCCAGGTTACCAAACTCTGACCATGCTGCCGTTCCACCTGAGACTGCCTGCCTCTGAAGGTTTGACAGGGTACCTGTGAGAAACCCCCCACCCCTGGGCTGCCTCCGGACGTCACCAGGAGTCCCCTCCGTGCACGCACACTCACACACATAACTCAGGGATGGAGGTCCTGGGACTCCAAGTTCAGTGCTCTAGGCTGGGGATGAGACATTGGCCAAGTTGGAGGAGCAAGCGTGTTTTTAACCTCAGGAATAAAGATTTGTTTGCCTGATACCAGCGTCTGCTGTGGCTTGGTGGGGCAAGGGTGTGGTCCGCAGTCCTGGCTTCTGACCCTTCCTGCACCCCAAAGTTGGAACTGGAGTCAGAAGTTGGGGAAAGGTTTGGGGAGGCAGGATCAGGCAGGGGGAGTGTGGGGCGGGGGAGTGTGCAGCTGGGGTCCAGGCACCATCCTGCACCCCATCGTCCCCTGCTGCATGCAGCCCTTGGCACCTGTGCCCTCATGTATAAAGTGGCTGGAATCAGAGCTGCTTCTCAAGAATGACCTGTTCACAAGGACACCTGAGTGGGTGAGGGCAGGCCAGGTGCCCCTGGGCAGCCCCCGGGGGCTATGCTGTGAACACCTGCAGTCAGCGTCACAGGTGTGCAGTGAAGAGAATGTGGGCATTCCCTGGCGGTCCCGTGGTTAGGACTCAGCTTTCACTGCCAAGGGTGAGGATACGATCCCTGGCTGGGAAACTAAGATCCCACAAGTCTCACAGCACGGTCAAAAGGGAAAAAGAACGCGCGTGATTGATTTACTTTGGGAAAAATTGCCTATTCCTACAACTAGACTATCTGGACTTGGCAGGTCACTGTCGGCCGAGAACCACGTGTTGATTTCAACCATAAAACACTGACATCCGGGCGTGTAATGGCTCTGTCCCATGGGGACCCACCGCCTTCCCCTCCTGCCTGGAGAAGAGGCTGTCCTCTGGAAACTGACAGGACCCACCTCTCCTCCTCTCCCTGCCCAGGTTACCAAACTCTGACCATGCTGCCGTTCCACCTGAGACTGCCTGCCTCTGAAGGTTTGACAGGGTACCTGTGAGAAACCCCCCACCCCTGGGCTGCCTCCGGACGTCACCAGGAGTCCCCTCCGTGCACGCACACTCACACACATAACTCAGGGATGGAGGTCCTGGGACTCCAAGTTCAGTGCTCTAGGCTGGGGATGAGACATTGGCCAAGTTGGAGGAGCAAGCGTGTTTTTAACCTCAGGAATAAAGATTTGTTTGCCTGATACCAGCGTCTGCTGTGGCTTGGTGGGGCAAGGGTGTGGTCCGCAGTCCTGGCTTCTGACCCTTCCTGCACCCCAAAGTTGGAACTGGAGTCAGAAGTTGGGGAAAGGTTTGGGGAGGCAGGATCAGGCAGGGGGAGTGTGGGGCGGGGGAGTGTGCAGCTGGGGTCCAGGCACCATCCTGCACCCCATCGTCCCCTGCTGCATGCAGCCCTTGGCACCTGTGCCCTCATGTATAAAGTGGCTGGAATCAGAGCTGCTTCTCAAGAATGACCTGTTCACAAGGACACCTGAGTGGGTGAGGGCAGGCCAGGTGCCCCTGGGCAGCCCCCGGGGGCTATGCTGTGAACACCTGCAGTCAGCGTCACAGGTGTGCAGTGAAGAGAATGTGGGCATTCCCTGGCGGTCCCGTGGTTAGGACTCAGCTTTCACTGCCAAGGGTGAGGATACGATCCCTGGCTGGGAAACTAAGATCCCACAAGTCTCACAGCACGGTCAAAAGGGAAAAAGAACGCGCGTGATTGATTTACTTTGGGAAAAATTGCCTATTCCTACAACTAGACTATCTGGACTTGGCAGGTCACTGTCGGCCGAGAACCACGTGTTGATTTCAACCATAAAACACTGACATCCGGGCGTGCGGCCCTGTGGACAGCAGTGGTCCTTTGGGCCAGCTGATCCTGAGCGGTCAGGGCTAGGTGAGGGGTCGAATCTTTCTGGGCCTCTGTCCTCCTCAGGAGGGAATGAGAATAGCACCCACTTCGTGGGCTGCTCAGTGAGTGTTCAGTGAGCGGAGGCCACAGACAGCCTGCGGCAGTGCTAGATCACGGCCCCTGCCGGACATGTGAGCCTGCCCTTCTCAGGTGCTGGGCCTGTGGACGGGCCCCCCCTGCCTGGCTGTCTCTCTCCTGGCCTTCAGTGCCTTGCTCTGTGTTCACGAATCATCTGTCCTTGCCCCCACCCCCCACATCCTTGCCCAGGAAGTCAGGGTGCTTTGTCACGCAGTCACACCGCCTGTCACGATGTCACAGTCTCCAGCCACAAGGAACAGTGCCTGGCACCTGGAGGTGCTGGGTAAATACTTGGTCAAGTGAAGCGTAGGTGCTGGAGTGGAAGGGAAACCACACACATGACCTGTAGTTACAGGGAGACTTTGTGTCTTGTGGTGTATTTTTTTTTTTTATATAATTGAAGGTTTGTGGCAACCCTGCATTGGAGCCAGTCTATCGATACCATTTTTCCTGCTCACTGTGTGTCTCTGTCATGTTGTGATTCTCACAGTATTTCATACTTTTTCAATTTTGTTATATTTGTTATGAGGATCTGTGATCAGGGATCTTTCTTAGTGCTATGACTTGCCTAAGGTTCCAATGATGGTTCTCAATTTTTAGCAATAAAGTGATTTTTTTTACTAAGGTATGTACTTTTTCTCAGACATAATGCTATTCCATGCATCATAGAATACCATGTAGTGTAATTGTAACTTTTATATGCACTGAAAAAACAAAAAAAGTCACGCAACTCGCTCTATGTATTTTGGTGGGCTGGAATCGAAGCACAGTATCTTTGAGGTGTACCTGTACTTAGAGATGCTTTGAAGAAAATAAAGCAGGGTCATGTGAGAGAGACAGGACTGTGTTACCCAGGATGGTTCTAGAAGGGAGGCTCAGGGAGCAGGTGACACTTGAGTTGCCATCCAGTCATCTTTTTGGACAGTGCTCCTGGCGTAGGGTGTGTTCAAGGAACACCAGCGTGGTGTGCATGGGTCAGCAAGGGAGACCAGAGCACGGAGCGCCTCACAGGCCAGGGCGAGCCTTCAGGCTTTTTTCCTGAGAGTATGTGCCCGCATTTTTTGGGTGTTCACGAGTGGTCCTTGGGGCTGAGTCTGGGAAGCAGGGAGCACGTCTGCACTCGGCTTGATCGGCCTGTCGCTGGTGGAGAGCAGCATTAGGAGTTGTGGGGGCTAGAATTTTAGGGGTTGGATGCCAGATGAGGAGGAGGGGAGAGGGGGCATGCCTTCGGTTCTGGACCCCCAGCCTGCCCCCGATCCCATGGTTCTTGGCCGAGCTGCCCCTCCTGAAATCCACGGGCCCAGCCGGAACCTCCTGCCTCCCCTGCTCCCCCCGGGGGAGGGGTGTTTGCCCGTTGCCAGGCGCCCGGGTTCTGGCCCCTGGCACTTGCCGCAGCCATGCTGCACATACAGTCCTTGTGCCATGGCTGCTTCTGCTGACGATGCCCATCTGCACCCACGCCTGGCCACGGCCCACGTGGTACCAGGTGGGGCTGGACTTACAGCCCTGGGGGTGCCAGCCAAGCAGCTTGGAGGGTTGTGAGAGCAGCCTAGGCTGTCCCAGCTACTGGATGAGACTGGGGACGAGCCATCTCTACCCAGTGGCTGGGGTCACGGTCACCACGACCATGATGCTAATGCTCAGCCGCGCGCTGATGCAGCGGCGGCGTTCACAGGCCTCTAAGAGCAAGGTGAGCCGCTCTGTCCCCACCGCCTCCTGCCTCTGTTCCCACTCACGGTGCCCGCCGCTCCCCTTCCCCCACCACTTCCTCCCCAGGGGCCTTGCGTCTGTCCACAGCCAACAGTCCCTGGCCATTTCCTGGGGGTGGTACCCTATCCCATTCTCCTCCTGGCCATCTCCTGTGCTGGGGGGTACCTGTCCCGTCTTCCCCCTGTAATATCTCTATCCCTCATCCAGCCTGCATGGGCCCCACGACCACACGAGGCCACATGGGCCGCTCCCTGAGCCTCCATGCCCCTAAGCCCCTGCTCCCCAGCACGCCTGTGTCCCTTCCCTGTGTTCTCACTGCTGCCTCTCGGTCCTGTCCTCAGCATCCGCAGCTGGCCTCCCACCCCTGTGGCACTTGGAAGCGCCGGCGCCCGATCTCAGACCGCGCCCTCCTCCTTGGCATCCTGCACATGCTGGATACCCTCCTGCTCCATATCGAGTGCTACCTGCAGCGCCTAGCCACCCAGCAGCGCGCCCAAATAAAGGGGCCTCCCACCCAGAACGGGTGACCCCACACTTTCCTCTCTCTGCCTGGCGGCTCGTTGTGGCTTGTTGGACCAGGCTCAGGCCAGTGTGTCTCGTTCTCTCCAGACCTGTCGGGACCCTGTGCCCCTTTCCTACTTTTAGATCCAGCAGAGCCATCGAGGCCTCAGTGCCCCTCAACTGTGGGGCAGGTGGGGCGTGGGCTGGCTCACACTGCTCCATGCCCCCCTCCCAACTCAGCCCTCCTCCATAGGGATCACACTCACAAATACAACTGCTCCTCAGGCTTCTCAGGGGTCCCCAGTGTGGTGGGGAGGAGATTTGGCCATCAGGGCAGATGTGGGTTGGTCCGGGGAGGGCAGCCCAGAGGTGACCATGTGGCTGAGTCAGCTAGGGCTCCTGTGAGTCTGCAGGGCCTGAGCTGGGGCTGGGGGTTAGAGGGTGGGCCCTGGGAGCTTTCATCTTTATGACATCTCAAACATGCAGAGGCACCCAAGTGACTCTTGCCCTAAGACCCCTTGGAAGTGGGATGAGGGCTCCCCAAGGGACCTTCACCATCCCCTTCTTCCCTTCCTCTACCATAGGCTAGGCATCAGGATCTGCTGATGTACAAAGAGGACTGGCTCCTCCCTCACCCACTCACAGACAGGGAAGGGTGGAGGTGGTGGTGAAGCAGACTCAAAAAGGCAATTTCTCTGCAGAGAGGTATGCTAGCCCAGTTGGGGTGGAGCAGGACTGACTGCTGGGACCTGAAGGATGAGTGGAGGAGGAGGAGAGCTCCAGGCAGAAGGATAAGTACATACAAGGGCCGGATGGGGAAAGAGACTTTGACCTGTTGCAGGAACTGTAAAGTGGTCAGGATTTCAGGGGAGAGAAGGAACTCTGAGGCACAGGAGAGAGCAAGCTGGGGATGGGGGCAGGAGTTGGTCAAAGAGAGTCTGCAGTAGGCCAGAATAATAGTCCTCAAGATATCCATGGAATCTATAAATATTTTACAGTCCATAGCAGAAAGTATTTTGCAGCTGGAATTAAGCTGAAAGACATTACAATGGGAAGATTGTTCTGGGTTATTTTGGTGGGCCCAGTGTAATCGCGTGAGCCCTAAGGAGTGGAAGAGGAGGGCAAGAGAGTTGGTCAAAGTGTGAGGTAGCAGTCCTCTGCTGCTGGCTTTGAAGAGGGTGGCAGAGATCTTCCACCACCCAAAGATCCAAGAAATCCAGATGGCCTCTAGAAGCTGGGAATGACCCTTGGTAACTGCCAGCAAGAAAACAGAAACCTCAGTCCTTCAACCACCAGGATCTTAGTTCTGCCAACAACCTGAATGACCAAGGGCACATACTCTGCTTGAGCCTCCAGAAAGAAACGACAGCCCTGCTCATGCCTTGATTTTAGCCCAATGACATCCATACTGGATCTGGGGCCTACAGCACTGTGAGATAATAAATTTGATTTCTTCTAAGCAATTTAGCCTGTAGTGATTTATTGTAGCAGCAGTAGAAAACTGCTATGGATGTTGGTATCAAGAGTGAGAGGTACCGCTGTAACGAAGCCTAAAACTGTGGAGGTAGCTGCGGAATTGAGCAATGAGCAAAGATTTGAAGGATGTCAGAGGGCGCAATTGTTGTTCAGTTGCTAAGTTGTGTCCAGCTCTTTGCGACCCCATGGACTGCAGCACGCTAATCCTCCCTGTCCTTCACTCTCTCCTGGAGTTTGCTTAAATTCATGTACACTGAGTCGGTGAGCATAACAGAAAAAGCCAAAAGTGTCTGCAACCAGCTGTTAGCAGAAATGTGGACATTAAGAATGTTGCCAGAGAGGGCTCAGAAGAAAGATAGGAACATGTTACTGGAAACTAGGAGTAAAAGGAATCTTTGTTAAACAGTCGTGGGAAGCTTAGTGGAATCGTAACCCATTTTGAATGGAAAGCAGGACTTGTAAATGATGAACTTGAATATTTAGCAGATGTAGTTTCCAAGGGAAGTGCTGAAGGTGCTGCTGGATTGCTTTTTGCTTCAAAATGCTGCTGAAAGAAATGAAAGAAAATCTAAGTAAATAGACATTCCATGTTCTTTGATTGTCGGACTTCATACTGTTAAAATGGCAATACTACCCAGAGTGGTCTACAGATTCAAGGTAATCCCTATGAAAACCCCAATAGTATTTTGTTAGAGAAATAGAATAGCCCATCTTAAAATTTATATGGAATCTCAAGGGACTCTAAATAGCCAGAACAATTTTGGAAAAGAACAAAGTTGGAGGAGCCCTACTTTCTGATTTCCAAGATGTACTATAAATGTACTAGAGTCAAAATGGTGTGGTATTGGCATACAAGTAAGACATATAGACCAATGAAAAATAGAAAGCCCAGAAGCAAATCTTCAAATGTATGTTCAGTGACTTTCAAGAGTGCCAAGGCCATTTAATGGGGAAAAGAGAATCTTTTCAAAAAATGGTGCTAAGAAAACTCAGTATCCACATGCAAAAGAATGAAGTTAAACCCTTACCTGACATCATATACAAATAAAAAGATCAAAGATTTAAATTCAAAAGTTAAAACTATAAAACTCTTAGAAGAAACCATAGATGCAATTTTCATACTCTTGGAGAAAGCAATGATTTCTTAAGTTTGACATTAAAAGAAAGGTAATGGAAAAAAAATAGATAAATTGGATTTCATCAGAGTAAAAAAATCTGTACATCAAAGAATTATCAAGGCAGTCAAAAGAAAGCTCACAAAATGGGAGAAAATACTTGCAAATTGTATATCTAACGAGGGACTGCTATCCAGGATACCCAGAGAATTCCTACAATTCAACGACACCAACCAACCAAATTCAAGAATGGGCAAAGGACTTGAATAGATTATCTAGAAAAGATATACAAATGGCCAATAGCCACCTGAAAAGATGCTCAACATCACTAGTCATTATGAAAATACAAATCAAAACCACAGTGAGATACGATGTCACCCCCATTAGGATGGCTATTATGAGGGGAAAAAATGGAAAATTACAAATATTGGTGAAAATATGAGAAATTAAAACACTCTTGCATTGCTGGCAAGGATGTAAAATGTCACAACTGCTATTAGAAAACAGTTTGGTGATTCCTCAAAAAACTACGAATAGAATTACCATATGACCCAGCCATTCCACTCCTCTGTAAATACCAAAAGAATTGAAAGCAGGGTCTCACACAGATGCTTGTACGTCAGTAGGCGTTCAGTGTAGCATTATCACAATACCCAAACGGTGGAAAGAGCCCATGTCCACCTACAGATGAATAGATAGACATCAGGCTAAGTGGAATAAGCCAAACATGAAAGGACAACGTTGAAAGATAAACAGAGGCATGCTGAAAAATTTAAGAGTTTATTTGAACAAAATTGGATTCAAATCAGGCACATCCAATCTGGCAGATGGGAAAGAGTTCCACCATTTCTTGGTGGCTCAGCGGTTAAGACCCACACTCCCAATGCAGGAGGCCTGGGTTTGATTCCTGGGCCACAACTAAGGATTCTGCGGGTGTACAGCAACTAAGGCCTGGCACAACCACCTAAGTAAGTAAATAGATAAATATTATAAAAGAAAAGAACTCCCAGGAACTGAACAAAAGTGGAAGACTTTTATAGGTAAAAGAGAGTATGAGCAAAGATACTATAGTTGGCAAAAAAAAAAAGCAGTTGGTTACTGCAAATTTCTTGTCCTTTAGGGAATGGCATGGTGGAACATGACTGAGCGACTTCACTTTCATTTTCCACTTTCATGCATTGGAGAAGGAAATGGCAACCCACTCCAGTGTTCTTACCTGGAGGACTCCAGGGACGGGGGAGCCTGGTGGGCTGCTGTCTATGGGGTCACACAGAGTGGGACACGACTGAAGCGACTTAGCAATGGTTTATCAGGCAGATGAAGTAGTATTGATCAGGTGATTCCTGCTCAACTGCTTTAGGAGTTAATTTCTAGGAGAGCCCAAGCTAAAATTAAGACTTGGTTTGGTGGCATGCTGCTTAGCATAAGCGACTCTATTTTGGGCCTGTTATCTTTTAAACAACAAATACTGTATTATCCCAGTTATACAAGGTACCTAGAATAGTAGACAAGATCATTGAGACAGAAAGTAGAATAGAAGTCGTTAGAGACTCAAGGAAAGTGGAAATGGTGAGTTATTGCTTAATGGAAATAGAGTTTCTGTTTGGTATGAAGAAAAGTTTTGAAAGTAGATAGTGTTAATGGTTGCACAATATATATGTATATTTTTTTTGCCACATAATGCAGCTTGCAGGATCTTACTTTCCAGACCACGGATTGAACCTAGGCTTCGGCAGTGAAAACACCAAGTTATAACCACTGAACTGCCAGGGAATTCCCTGCAGAGCATTTTGAATGTAATTAATACCACTGTCCATTCTGAAGGAGATCAACCCTGGGATTTCTTTGGAAGGAATGAGGCTAAAGCTGAAACTCCAGTACTTTGGCCACCTCATGCAAAGAGTTGACTCACTGGAAAAGACTCTGATGCTGGGAGGGACTGGGGGCAGGAGGAGAAGGGGACGACAGAGGATGAGATGGCTGGATGGTATCACGGACTCATGGATGTGAGTCTGAGTGAACTCTGGGAGATGGTGATGGACAGGGAGGCCTGGCGTGCTGCGATTCATGGGGTCGCAAAGAGTTGGACATGACTGAGCAACTGAACTGAACTGAATACCACTGTAATTAATACACACTTAACTGTGTAATAATGAAGATGTAATAATACAGATGCTAAATGTTATGTACATGTTAGCATGATTTAAACACTAAGATAAAAACATAAAAGGAAAAAATCAAGACCAATAAGCTTAAGTGTATATCAAACAAATATTGAGTGAGAAGAATAAGGTGAGTGTTAGAGCCCTCTCAGACAGCCTACGTGGACCTGCTTTACAGTTTTGAGAATTTCTGAGGGAAATAAAAGGAGTCTCAGAGATGGATAGAGAAAGGAGGCCGAGTCAAGAATTGCTGGTATGGCACTTCCCTGGTGGTCCAGTGATTAGGACCCCACATTGCCACTGCCGGGGTGTGGATTTGATCCTGCACAGCATGGCCAACAAAACAAAACAAAATCTGTTACAAAAATATGCTTGCAATTTAGGGGGGAACACATTTTGATCTCACCTCCCCCTATAGGCCAAGTAAATTTCAGAAAATCAGTGACTCATCCAAGACTCTTGCCAAATCATTGCAATGACCATTACTTGTACCTGACCTTTTAGTAGCATTTCCTTTTTGACCAATCTCTTGAAACAGCATCTACCACATCACACTTCCTGGCTGTCTTTGTCCTTCCCTTCTCACCCCAGGGTATGGGGGGGGGAGTGTTGAGGAAGCAGGGGTGGGGGGTAGATACTGAGTGTGGATTTTGAGAGAGAGGAGTCAAGGACGAGTCCTAGATTTTTAGCCTGAGCAACTTGGCTAATGGAAGGTCATTTACTGAGATGAAGACAGTTACGGAAGGAAGAAGTGTGGGAGGGAAAGTAAAGAGTTTAGCATGTTAAATCGAAATGTCTGTTAGCTCTCCAGGGGAGATGGTGAGTAGATGATGGGAATACAGGAGCCTCTGTCAGTATAGACAGCACGAAAGCCATGAGGCTGGATGAGATGACCAGAGAGAAGGTTTTGATCAGTAAGGGAAAAGCTGCCAGGATTGATCCCTGGGAACTCATTGTATATAAGTCAGAGGTGAAGCACAATTAGCAGAGGAGCTAAGGAGGAGTGTCCAGGGAGGTGGGACAGTAGGAAAGGATGGGAAATAAACGTGGAGAAGAGATGAGGGTCTAAGGAGGAAAATGTGTCCAATCAGGTTAAACGAGACTGAGAACTGGCCACTGGATTTAGCAACCTGGAGTTCCCGGATGACCTTTACAGCTGTAGTTTTGGAGGAATGAATAGGGGGTGGTTTTGGAAGAATGAATAGGGGTGGACTTGGAGTGGCTTTGGGAGAGAGTGGGCGGAGAGGAATTGGAGGCAGTGAGCTCTTTGGAGGGATTCCCAGGTGGCTCAGTGGGTAAAGAATCTGTCTGCAGTGCAGGAGACGTGGGTTCAATCCCTGGGTCAAGAGGATCCCCTGGAGGAGGAAACGGCAACCAATCCAGTATTCTTGCCTGGAAAATCCCAGTAACAGAGGAGCCTGGTGGGCTCCAGTCCATGTGGTTGCAAGGAGTCAGACACAATTGAAATGACTGCGCGTGCACGCACACTGCTGGAAGGAGGGTACGCAGCTCGCTGGTCACTGGAAGGAACTGTGTCACAGCAAGAGGAGCCGAAGAAAACATGACAGTGAAATGTAATGTGGTATCCTGGACAGGATCCTAGAACTAAAAAGGGCATTAGATGAGAACGAACTAAGGGAATCTGAATAAACTATGAAGTCAAAGTTGCTCTGCCATGTCCGACTCTTTGCGACCCCATGGACTATACGGTCCATGGAATTCTCCAGGCCAGAATACTGGAGTGGGTAGCTTTTCCTTTCTCCAGGGGATTTTCCCAACCCAGGGATCGATCCCAGGTCTCCCACATGGCAGGCAGATTCTTTACCAGCTGAGTCACAAGGGAAGTCCAAGAATTTTGCACTTTAGTAATAATAAATGTGTCAACACTGATTCATTAATTGTAACAAAGTTATCAGAATAAAGTAAGATATTAATAAGGCAAATTGTGCATGGCTGTATGTGGGCAGGTATATATGGGAAATTCTGTACTTTCAGATTTTCTGTAAATATAAAATGGTTCTAAACACGAGTAATTAAAAAAACTGCACTAAAAAACTAGGAGATCCTATTTCACTTTATTTTTCATGTCTAGATGATAATGTCATTTTAGTTCACAAGATACTAATCAGTGCACACTTAAGCATCTTCTCTTTGAAGTTTAACATAATTTGCTTGTTTATTTCTGGCTGCGTTGGGTCTTCCTTGCTGTATGGACGTTCTCTAGCTGCAGTCAGCCAGTGCTGCTCCTCCTCGCTGCTCGGGCTTCTCACGGTGGTGATGCCCTCCTGTTGCACAGCGGGGGGCTCTAGGGTGTGAGGGCTTCAACAGCTGTGGCACAAGAGCTCTGGGGCACAGGCTCAACAGTTGTGGTGCATGGGCTTAATTGCTCTTTGGCATGTGGGATCTTCCCAGAAGAGGTCTCAAACCAGTGTCTTCTGCACTGGCAGGTGGATTCTTTACCACTGAGCCACTAGGGAAGCCTCTTCTGTATCATTTTCATAAAAGAAAGTTCTGTTTTCATTGAGTGATATTTTGAAAGGTCACAAAAAATCTCATATACCTGTAAAAGGAAGTTCAGTTCAGAAATATGCCATTATTTCAAAAGCAACAAATACTTTTAATAAGTTTTATCTTATTTTATTTTTAAATTTCTGGCCATGCACAGGGGCTTATAGGATCTTAGTTACCCAACAGGGGATTGAATCCCAGCCCCTGCAGTGAAAGCGCCAAGTCCTAGCCACTGGACTACCAGAGAATTCCCTAAAAATTTTAAATCATGTATTAAAATAAAACAGAAGTGTGAAAACGGTAGCCTCTTTCCCCTTCTCCTGAATTTATTTTCTGTAAGTCATCTGATTGAGACTTTTCAGTGAGTTCCTAGGAATTCTCTATGTTGTCTATGCAATTCCCTTGATGCGTGTTTTGTTTTCCAAACAATCTTTTTCACAAATTAGTCTCTAAAATTGCTCCTTTTTTCTTAGCAATATATTGCTAAATTCTTTCCATATCAACCATCTGAATTTACTGGGTTCCTTTAAAGAGAAAACCGTGACTTTTCAACAGTTGCCCAGCAGTCCTAGGTTCCAGCCTGGTGCTTTAGCCCTGGGGTTGTGGTTCGCAAACACGCTGTGCTTGCGCTTCCGGCCCGCTCGCCCACTCCGAGCACTCAGTGCAGTCGAGGCGCCCACGGTTTGTGAGAAACGTCGGTCACTCTTCCACGAGTGAAGGGGGAAGATGAACTGGATCTAGAACAGACCTGAGCAGGACGAGGATTAGCCAGGGGCATGGATGCGCGCTGGTACCCAGGGACGCGAAGACGAGAAGCCGCGACCTGCAGGGAGTAAATGAATATTTCCGGTCTCCTCCGCCAGGGGGCGGCCGAGCGCCTAGACCCCAGTACTGCGCATGCGCCTGGCGCCTCTACGCATGCGTGGCGCGGCCCAGCGTCCCCTGTGGCTTAGAAGATGGCGGCTTCCGCGGTTTGCCGGGCGGCTGGCGCCGGGGCGCGAGTGCTGCTGGGCACCCGCCGCTCGGTGAGGTGGCAACGAGAGCGCAGAGCTGTGGGGAGCGGGGCTTCGGAACGCGGACCGGGAGCGGGCTGTTAGTGCCCGTGGAGAATGGGGAGGTCGCGGGGTCACGGCCGTGGGAAGGTCACGGCCGAGGGCGTGAATGGGAGTCTCGTGGACCGCCTGGGGACGGGGACGGGGATCCCACACTGCAGGCCTGCGAGCTGAGGAGCGACCCCCTATTCTAGTCCTCAGTCCCGGTCGCCCTTTTCCAACAGCCGGCCCTGCTGAAGTCGTCTGACTTGAGGGGCACCGCCACCTACGCCCAGGCCCTCCAGAGCGCGCCAGAGACGCAGGTCAGCCAGCTGGACAACGGGCTGCGAGTGGCCTCGGAGCAGTCTTCCCAGCCTACCTGCACGGTGAGCGGAGCCCGCTGTCCGGAGGGCGCTTCCGTATGCGGCACGCCCTCCTTTCCCAGGTCGGGGTGTGACCTTGGGCCCTATGGTTTGGGTCAGACTGTCCTCAGTCACCCTGAGGACTGACCCTCCTACTACAGCCGCTATTCTAACCATGGAGGCAGTTCTCACTAACCAGCACTCATTTAGCATGTGATGCCCACCAGTCAGGAGGCCAAGCCCCTTTCATTTTTTGCTTTAGCAGCCCATATGAAAGAAGTCATCCTTCAATGAGGAAATGGGATTCAGAGACTTCGCTGACTGCCAGCCTCATGGCCCAAAGTCGTAATCCCTTGGCTAGGTTGGGAATGTATTACAAAAGAAAACCACTTGAAAATTCCAGTTAAATGGATAATTTTCCTGAAGATTGGCTCAAAGATAAATATCTTGGTTGGGTAAACAAGAGAGAAGATTCTCAAGAGGCCATCTTTCTCATTCTCATTCCACCCCCGTCCCGTCTCCAAGTGGTTTGATTGGTAAATTCTTTGAGTTTTCCAGGAATAATGTCCTGTGGTACAGGTTGTGACTGAACACTGCAAAAGGTGATGGGCAGCTTTCTTACTACATGACACCTGTCTGAGCCGACACACAGCCTGTTAAGAAAACTTGATCGAGGGTGCTGTATTTCGTGGACACTATGATGCCCAGGGCTTCCCAGGTGGCTCAGTGGCAAAAGAACCCACCTGCTAATGCAGGAGACACAAGAGAAATGGGTTCGATCCCTGGGTCCGGAAGATCCCTTGGAGAAGGAAATGGCAAGGCACTGTGGAATTCTTGCCTGGGAAATCCCATGGCAGAGGAGCCTGGCGGGCTACAGTCCATGGGGTCACAAAGAGTCGGATGGAACTTAGCGACTGAGAGCAAAAACGAAACAAAAGATGCCCTTGATGTTAAGGAGCACCGCTATGCTCAAGTGCCAGAGAAAGGATGCTGCCAGTTGTAATCAAGGAATACTATGGATTGTAAAATGCATCTGTTGAAGATGTTAAATGGGTAGTAGATGATACTCATGTAAGAATTTATGGTATATAGCATACTGTACACCTCTTAGTAAAGTAGATGTGAGCATTTTAAATCAGCTATGATACAAATAGTAAAAGAAGAGGTTAGATCTGTGTTACCATGGGGGTGAGTAGTGTGATGTGCATTTCACAGCATACAAGGAAGCTATTAAAATTATAAGAATCTCTCATTGGGTGCCAAGGTGTGTTGGCAGTATTATGTGTCCAGGTCTGATTTAAAAGATTTTTTAAGTATTTGAGCCTCCTCCTCTAATGGCAAAAGAACGTGATCTCCAGAATAAAAAGACAGGGTATAATTTTTAGGAAGGGGAAAAAAAGTTGTTTGCAAGTGATCAGTAGTTTGCCAAGAAGAAACAAAGAATCAACTGGAAAGTGAGATTGAATTTAAGAATTTTCTGCAGTGATGGGACAGGCGAATGTGCAGTTAGAAGCTTCCCTGGGAGTCTGGTCACCAGTCAGAAATTAGAGCAGGGACTAGATAGAGGTGATGCAGTGTGACTAGTCAGTCAGCTGGTGCCCAAGCGTCCAATCTCAGGGGCCTACTGAGAACGTTTTCCCCGCCTGGAACCATGAGCCCCTGTCTGGGGCTTGTTCTGGATCCCGCAGGGTTGGGTGTGAGTGGGGGCTGGGGTCTGTTTGTTTGTTACCTTTGTTGGTGATTTCTTGTCCAGGTGGGGGTATGGATTGATGCCGGCAGCCGTTACGAGACTGAGAAGAACAACGGGGCCGGCTACTTTGTGGAGCATCTGGCTTTCAAGGTGAGGCTCCTACAGTCCTGCATCTCCCCTGTACTGAGGGCTTCCTGCTGTCCCTCCTGAGTGTGCAAGTCAGAAAAGTTAGCCTCCTCATTTAGGACTTGTAGCAAGGGGGCAGAGGGAAGCGATCTGTCTGGCTTTCCTGGCAGACACCATGTGGGCCAGCCCTCTCCTGAGTGAGAGGGCTACACAAGGCCCCCAGAGCCAGAAAAACCCCAAGGAGCATGGGAGCCCTGCTCTTCACCAGAAGCCAGGCCTGTGTTGTTTGCCTGCGTGGACGTAAATTGTGGACGTACACGTGCATTGTAACAAGTCCAGTAACTTAGTTTTTGTAAAATGCTGTGTATCTCTGATTGGTGGAATCGAGTAGGAGCTTTCGTGAGGATGAGAACAACCCCTTAGCCACCCTGTGTTTGCATGGAGTAGACACTGAGTTTCTAAACGAATGAAAAAAATAGAGAAGATACAGGGTTGGTGAGGGTGTGGAGCAGGAATGGGCAGCTAGCCAGCTCCAGCGTCACAGATGTGTGTGTCAGTCTCAGCATGCGGGTGTGTGTCATTGAACAGCAGTACTCACACGCACGCAGGACGAAGGCTGAACCCCGCAGCAGCCCCTGGTGCACACACAGCGTCATAAATGGTGTGATGGAGAGTGGGGAGTAGCAGCGCTTGAGCACAGGTGTGAGTTCACCTGACTGTGACTCAGTAAGCGAGCACTGGTGAGGTCAGGCTGGTATGGGTGCTCTGCGGTCACATGCGCTCCCCCGAGCTGTCCCCCCTCTTGGTTGGGGGTGCTGGATTTCAGGTAGCACTTGCTGTGGGCATGCTCTTCTTCCTTGGCCCCTGGATGTCTCCATTCTGTCGGTCCACGATGCTGTGGCCTTGATCAGCTTAAGGCCTGCTGAGCACTTGTTGAGCACAGACTCTGGGCCCTGCAACCCCAGAGTCTTTGCTGAGGGTGCTACCTGTGGAGCAGTCGTCCTGCTGGGGCTTCAGCCTATGAGGATGGGGGATCTTGGGCTCCCATGTGGCTCCGGTCTGGTTCCAGGGAACAAAGAATCGGCCTGGCAATGCCTTGGAGAAGGAAGTGGAGAGCATGGGGGCCCATCTTAATGCATACAGCACTCGGGAGCACACGGCTTACTACATTAAGGCTTTATCAAAGGACCTACCAAAAGGTAAGCCTGGAGGGCAGGGCCAGCACGCGGTAGGACTCCAGGGGTGCAGAGGACAGGCACTCGGGAGCCCCTGGCCTGACTGAAGAATGGGGTGACCCTTAAAGAAGGGCCTTGACACCGGGGGGGGTCAGGCCAGGGGGTTTATGCCGTTACTGTCTCCACACCTGTCCTCCTTGCACCCAGCTGTAGAGCTCCTGGCCGACATCGTGCAGAACTGCAGCCTCGAGGACTCCCAGATTGAGAAGGAGAGGGACGTGATCCTGCAGGAGCTGCAGGAGAATGACACGTCCATGCGGGACGTGGTCTTCAACTACCTGCACGCCACGGCCTTCCAGGGCACACCTCTAGCCCAGTCCGTGGAGGGGCCCAGTGAGAATGTCAGGTGCGAGCTAGTCCAGGAGGCAGGTTGTCCCCTTACTGGGGCCTGGGCAGGCCACAGCTGCAGGAGTTTGCATTTAGTTGGCCGAGTGCCTGTGCTGTTTATTTTCCTAATTCACACAACTGGAGACATTTTCTGTGTTGTCACATGTTCCCCAGGAGTCTTTTTGAATGTTTGTGTGGTCCCCACTTAAACTGCGGGCTTTGTTTCCATGTGTGTGTCCTACCAGCCTGAAGGAGGGTGCTCCGGGGGTCCCTCCATGTGGCTTCTTGTCCTCTGGTAGGAGGAGCCCTGCCACTGCCCCTCAAGCCCTGTGTCAGCCCACACCCTCCTTGGAGGGGACTCCAAGCCTGTCCTAAAGTTGGACGTGAGAGGCCCCAGTGAGGGCTGCCTTCTTGACCTCAGAGTGGCAAGTGCCAGAGATGGGGCAAGGATCCAGTGAAGCCACGCCTCCTTGTCTGTCTCCTCAGCCCCATTTTATGTGACCCACATCACTGCGGTTTGGGAGCAGTGTTGACCCCTTGGCGGTGTGTCTTGCAGGAAGCTGTCGCGGGCAGACCTGACCGAGTACCTCAGCCGGCATTACAAGGCCCCC
>SJYC01117826.1:0-41241 GCA_006408675.1 Madoqua kirkii
TGGTGTTAGCAGCAGCTGGAGGTAAGCGGTGGGCTGGTTGAAGCCCTGTGGTAATGGGGGCTGGGCTGGGCTGGGCTGGGCTGGGCTGGGCTGGGCTGGGCTGCGGCCTTGATTAGCAGGGCCAGGTCTCCTGGTTCTGACTGGGGGAGCCTCCATCCCCGCAGACCCTGTTCCCGCCCTGTCCTGTCCTTGAGGGGTGTGACCTCGGTCCTGTGCTCTCCGAGGTGGGGTGGGATTCTGCTGCTGCCCGGGGCTGCGGCTCGCGTTTCGTGCACGCCTCAGTTGGCCTGCTGGCCTCTGCAGGCCTCAGGACTTTCTCAGCCTCACCTGGGCCTTGGAGACGCAGGTTGAGGCTGGGGGGAGATTCAGGCCTCCAGCCTGTTCCTCTTGGCCTTGTCAGTGGGAAACTGGACGTCGGATGGTAGATGGAAAGTGCCCTGAAAGGAAGGCACGGTGTGGTTGGTGGATTTTTGTGGGGGACTCAGAGGTTAGGGAGGTGCTTTTGAAGCACTTGTCATTTGAACAGAGGGCTGAGGAGTGATGGGGTGTAGTTACATGGGGAGCGGGGGGTCTGTGCAGAGGGGCAGAGCGGTATCACGGGCTGCTCTGTGATTGGAGGCTTGCTGTGCAGCCACGTGGGCCTCCCTGGTGGCGCCGCTGTAATGAATCCACCTGCCAGTGCAGGAGACACGGCTTTGATCCTGGGGTCAAGAAGATCCCCTGGAGAAGGAAATGCAGCCCACCCCAGTATTCATGCCTGGAAAAATCCCATGGACAGAGAAGCCTGGTGGGCTGCAGTCCATGGGGTCACAGAGTTGCACACAACCTAGCGGCTGAGCAGCAGCAGCTGCTGCCGTGCCAGGGCCAGAGCGGAAGCAGGTGGACGCAGGGAGGGCCTGCAGCAGGTGCCTGGAGGGAGGCGGCAGGAGGGAGGGAGAGAAGTGGATGAACTCGAGATGGGTTTGTAGGTGGAAGCCTGATGGACGTCTGAGCCAGGAGGGGATAGGAGCGGGTCAAGGATGCGCCCCAACTTAACGGCAGCCGGCTGGACGGGAGAGACTGATAGGAGGAGCTTGGCTGGTGACCTTGGGGCTAGTGAACCAAGAGCAGTTTGAGCTCCTGACACATCAGACCTACAGGATCTGAGCTCAAGGAAGGAAGGAATAAAAGGCAGAGGCACCTGGCGGCCTGTACCTGGGGCCGCTGCTTCCTGTCACAGCGCCCGCTGGTCGAGGAGCTGGGGCAGCGGAAGCCTCTGGTGGAGGAGAGGTCTGGCAGGATGTGAGATGTGAGTTTGTGACGTTGTTGCTCCATGTCCCTGGCACAGGGGACCCCAGAGCTAGTCACAGCTCTGCATGGTGCTTCTTTATGCTCTCTCACCTGCCAAGCCCTACAGAATCTGCTTGAGGAAGGGCTGGAGGGGTGAGGCAGGACGGGTGGCATTATGCCCAGGGGGCACATGAGGGTCCGTCCTTCCTGCCCCACCTGCTGCTGAGCTGGAGTGAGTCTGTGGAGGGTCCTCTTCCCTCACCTTGTCCTGATGTCCTGTCTTGGGGGGAGGTCTTCCATCAAGGCAGGACACGGGGTTCTCTGCCTCTGTGTGGCGTCCCAGACCCTGTGTCTTGGGCCTGGCTGACCAGTAAGCACGCTGTCCATCTCGGCAGGGCTGGAGCACCGGCAGCTGCTCGACCTCGCCCAGAAGCACTTCAGCGGCCTCTCCGGGACGTACGATGAGGATGCTGTGCCCACGCTCACTCCGTGCCGCTTCACCGGCAGCGAGGTGGGCTGCGGGGTGGGCGAGGGTGGTGTTCCCGTGTGCCTGGCTCTTTCATGACTCCGGGGGTGCCTCGGGAGTCGGGCTGGGGTCCCACAGCTGCCTCCCAGGCACACGTGGTCACGCTCACGTGCACACGCTCCCAGCCACACTTGGCAACTTTGCTGTCGCTGGGGAGGTCTGGCTGTCCCTCAGCTTTGCCACGTCCTGTTTCAGATCCGCCACCGTGAGGACGGCCTGCCTCTGGCCCATGTGGCCATCGCAGTGGAGGGCCTGGCTGGGCCAACCCAGACAACGTGGCCCTCCAGGTGGCCAATGCCATCATCGGCCACTACGACTGCACCTACGGAGGCGGCGCGGTGAGTGGGCACGGGCGGGGACCCGTCTTCAGGGAAGCGGGCCAGCTGGGCGGCGGGCGCTCTTCCTGCCGGGTTCAGGGGGTGGGTGGCAGAAAGGAGGGTGGGTGCTGACCACCTTGGCCCCTGGTAGCACCTGTCCAGCCCACTGGCTTCCATTGCTGCGACCAACAAGCTGTGCCAGAGTTTCCAGACCTTCAACATCTGCTACGCAGACACCGGGCTGCTGGGCGCGCACTTCGTCTCCGACCACATGAGCATCGACGACATGATGTTCGTCCTGCAGGGCCAGTGGTGAGTGGCGGCCTGCTGCTGCTGGCCCCGGCAGGCGGGAGGCTCAGGGACCGCAGCATCCCTCAGGATGACTCCCGCCCCACCCCTGCCCTAGGATGCGCCTGTGCACCAGCGCCACAGAGAGCGAGGTGGTCCGGGGCAAAAACCTCCTCCGAAACGCTCTGGTGTCTCATCTGGATGGTGAGTCCTGCAGCCCTGCAGCGAGGGCTGGGGTGGGTACAGGTGGTGACAGTCCCAGCGCGACCAGTGCTCCTAACCGAGACTGGCAAGGACGATGTTGGCGGCCACGTTGTGTCTTACCGCTGCCCCTTCCCCAGGGGCCTGGGGTTTCAGGGACCCCTTGTGGGCGGGCCTGAGAAGCCCATGGATACAGGTCGGGTTGTACAGGTGAGGATTGTGGTCTAGGGTCAGGCCAAGGGCCAGGTCAGCACAGAACTCTGGAGGTTCGGTGTGGGCCTGTGAGCTTCCTTCACCCTTGCAGGCACCACTCCCGTGTGTGAGGACATTGGACGCAGTCTCCTGACATACGGCCGCCGCATTCCCCTGGCGGAATGGGAAAGCCGGATTGCGGTAACAGGCCCCTGAGGGAGAGGGCTTCGGGAGTCTTGAGCTGGCTGACTTGCAGAGAGTGGGGAGTTGAGGAGACCGCTCCTGTGGGCGCCTCGGTGTCCTCCAGTGTGGTCTGCCTTGGTGGTGTAACCCGGGGGCAGGGCAGAGGCACGGGTGGCTGTCGGGTGCCTGAGGCCCGTGGAAGGCTATAGCCGGGGGAGCCCTGCCGCCGTTCCCCTTTCGGGTGTGGGGTCAGCCCCTCGGTACGCGGGGAAGGTCTTGGCCGGCTGGATGCTGTTGACTGGTCCCCAGGGGCCTTGGCACTCAGCGTGCCCTCTGCATCGTCCTGTAGGAGGTGGATGCCAGGGTGGTGCGTGAGGTCTGCTCCAAGTACTTCTATGACCAGTGCCCGGCAGTGGCTGGATTTGGTGAGTGGACTGGAAGGTCCGCCCTCTGGCCACCTCCTCAGGCTGTTGTCTGGGCCTCCCCTCTGCCTCTGCTTCCCCCCTTCCCCCAACTTTCATTGGGAGCAGCAAGTTGGGGCCCCCAAGAGGCTCTGCCCAACTACCTGGCTGCCAGGGAGTTCTTGCTCAGAAAACCTGTCCCGGCAGCTCCCTGACTCCCTGCCAAGGTGCCTCCATCAGTACCCCACACCCGCCAGGTAACGGACACCTCCGCGTGTGGGGTGGGGCTCCAGAGGCCAGAGCGTGAAGGGGCAGGCTCAGCACCCCCTGGAGGAATGTTCTTTACCCTCTTTCCACTAAAGCCTGCCTTGTGCTGCTTTGGGCAGCTCTGAGTGGGGCGCGGCGCGGGGCCAGGTGTCCCTGTACCACCCAGGTACCCCACCCTGACGCCCCACCCTCTCCCCACAGGCCCCATTGAACAGCTTCCAGATTATAACCGGATCCGTAGCGGCATGTTCTGGCTGCGCTTCTAGGCAGGAAGCCTGTGCAGGCAAGAAGGCGGGGCCGGAGTTCGCAGTCCTTCCACCATAAACACACCACCTTGGTCCTTCAGACCTGTGCTGCTGCTGACACACCAACCAATAAAGTCTTGCATTGAGAACTGCATCTTCCCTCTCTCGTCATTGGCATGGAGCCCACTGGGCTGTGGGTGGGGAGCAGGGACTTCCTCCAGTTCTGCGTGTCCTAGATGCTCTGCCTTCCCACAGGGTGATGTGTCCTTAGTTGGGGGCGAGCGTGGGGGCTGCGGCACGGAGGCCGGAAGCCTTTGATGCCTGCGGGGAGCTGAGGCCAGCTGTTTGCAGTTAGCCACATCGGGGATGCTCCTCACCAGCCTGTCCCGGGAGCGGGTTGTGGGGGCCATGGGAACTGCAGACCTAGCCTTTACCCTGCTAGGGCTCCCAGCCTAGGGATTCAGGTGGGAAGCCCCTTGCTGTGGGTCCTGTGGGTTGCCCTCTCGGAGATCCTGGAACCCTCAGACCAGGAGAGGCCAAGAAATGTCCTCGAGGAAGCCGCCTTTTGTGTGTTTACTCTGGATTCTGGGAGGAGAATAGCCCGGAGCGTAGTGTTCCCATTTGGCTTCTCACTGCTGCCTGGACAGGCAAGGCAAGGCAAGAATCCTTTGCCTCGATTTGCCGCTGACTCAGGCTCTAAGAATATCCCTGAGCTCAGTGGGCCCTGAGCCCCCTCCCTCAACGTGCTCTGTCCCAGGCAAGTCCTGAGCTGCTGGCCCGGCAGTCCCCTCCCCGTCTCCTGAGGACCTGCTGGAGCTCACAGCTGTCTAGTCCCCTTGCCACCCCTGGGCTCCGGTCCCCACGGCAGGAGGGCAGGTAGGCCCTCTTCCCGTGCCCGCCCGCCCTTCCAGTCAGGGTTCCTGGGAGCCCACTGTGGGGCCGTTTGCCTGTGAGGGAGGAGGTGCCGGCAGTTGTGGACGGGGCTCTGGGACGCAGTTTGCTGAGAAGGTGGCTATTCACCTGCAGAGCATTCCCACCACACCCCCGGTATTCCTCTCCCTTACCCTGTTTGTTGCCATGGCTGCCTGCTGTCCCACGTTTGAGTCCCGGGAGGATGGGCCTCGGTTTGTCTGCTAAGCCCAGGCCTGGCCCTCAAAGGCCACAGGTGCGCTGGACACAGCAGTCAAGCTCCTTGGGATGGTGTGGTCCTAATGGACCTTGCAGACCTAGCCGAGAGTTTGATTATGTATTGTGGGTTACTGGGAAGGGGAGTGTCTTGCTCAGCTGATAGCCTGGGGACTCAGAAGCATTTCGGTAAGGTCCCGGCGAGCCGGCACTTGGCAGCTTTAGGAAGAGCGGGCCTGGGCTGCAGGGGGCACAGGCTGGACAGCATCCCCAGCAGGGCTGGGGTACCACAGAGGAGAGGTGGGTTGGAGGAGGATAACCTGCCCAGCTTTGGCTGTGGTTCTAAGAAATTTGGAAGTGTCAAGACTGGGATGTATGGGGTGGAACCCCCCAAAAGAGGCCCCAGATGGAGACATATAGTGCAGAGACTGAAGGAGAGGAGGAAGTGTCTAGGGGAGTGGAAGAGGGAGAAAAAGACCTCTAGGGCCCCACTGCCTGGATGCAGGGAGCTGGTTTCTGGGGCCGGGCCCTAGGCTGTGTGCCTGCCAGGAGGCTGGAGCCAGGGGCCTCAGAGGGCCACACCCCTGCTCGTGAGCCTCCCAGACAGGCGTGCGCCCTCAACCTACCTTCACCAACAACCTCTCCTCCCAGCCTTTGAGTGGCCCCGCTCACAGCAGGCTCCCCTTCCTTTTGGGGGGGTCACTCATGGTTCTGGTGAGATGGACACCCGTTCACCTGTTCCTCCAATCTACCCTAAAGGGCAGACCCAAATGTGTGTGTGTCTACACTGTGTGCCCGCCCTGCTCTGCACAGCCACCCTTCTGTGCGAGAAGCGGTAAAGGTCTTGAGGCGGGGCTGCCTCTGTAATGAGAGCTGTCTCGTTCTCTGCAGCCCTGACCTATAGGACCTATAGGACCTGTAGAACGGAGGCCTGGGTGATCCTTGGATGTGGCTGAGAAGATTTTCAGCTTGGGGAAGGTTCTGGGCCCTATGGATCACAGTGCTGTGCCCATGATAATTTGGGGCTGTCCCTGTAGCTCCAGCCTACTGGACAACAGGAAGACCGGCAGTGTGGAGGGGCCTCACCATGCTCAGCTCTGGCCACACCAGAGACCCTCAAGCCCTAGAGGAGCTCAGAGCAGACAGGTTCAATAGACGTGCTGTCCCCATCTCTTCCCCCATTAGCCTATGGAGCCCCAGGAGAGGTTGGGGGGGTCACACATGTTGGAAGGGGCGCAATGGCAGGGGTGAGTATAGGCATAGTCTCCAGGCTTCCCAGAATTACTCTGGAGTAGCAGAAAAAAATAACAGGGCCTGCTCTTGGGAGTGACTCTGCCTCGGTATCATATAATGATCACAAATGCAAATACAAAGAGGGTCTCTGGGCTCATGATCACAGAACTTGCAGGAGACAGATGGGAAGTCAGCCTGGTTAAGGGGAGAGGAGCGGGGTGAAGGTAGTTATGAAGGTGGACACTATAGGTGGAGCAGGAAAGGGAGGGGGGCCCAAGATGACCTCTGGGCCTGGTGGAAATGATGCGTGGCACGGGGGCGTCTCAGAATGTGTGGTCGGGGGCCTGGCTGGAGCAGGTCAGGGCCACCAGTGGGGGTGGAGGAAGGAGGGGATGGATTCCTGAGAGAGGAGCTGTCACTATGGGTGGTCCGCCCTCCACACATGGATAGCCCCTCCCTGCAGCACAGCTGGATGGCATCTGCCTAGGGATAGCCGGGGATGCGGATGCAGGGCACTGGGATGGACACGTATGCACAAGCATGACCCAGATTCTCTCCCGGCTTCCCCCTCCACAGTGGGGGTAGACTGACGTGTCCAGTGGTGGACACGGTGCAGACCAGCAGTGCCTCGCGTTCCCTGGGGTGAGCCTGAGTCCCTCGTTTGCTGTTGAGGGGATGGGGTGGGAAACAGGAGACCCACCAGACAGGGATGGCTGAATCAGAGGAGAGGCCGGCGGGACTCATGGCCTGAGGGCTGTCTGGGTGCCCCTGTGGGGGGGCCGTGAGTCATCTCCAGCTGCAGCTCCCCCCACCCCACCCCACCCCACCCCACCCCAACATCCTGCTGCGTCTTGGGTCCCCAGGAAACTCTCTGGAGTCTGGTCTCCAGCAGTCACTTCTGTTTGTCGTAAAGCAGCCAAGATCCCTGACCCACACCGGGTGGAAGGGGCTCCCTCAGCCTCTCTGTAGAGAACCTCCCAGGGGAATCCCCAAAGCCACCAGCGGTGGGGGTCACCCCACCCCCCCCCACCCCACCCCAACATCCTGCTGCGTCTTGGGTCCCCAGGAAACTCTCTGGAGTCTGGTCTCCAGCAGTCACTTCTGTTTGTCGTAAAGCAGCCAAGATCCCTGACCCACACCGGGTGGAAGGGGCTCCCTCAGCCTCTCTGTAGAGAACCTCCCAGGGGAATCCCCAAAGCCACCAGCGGTGGGGGCTTTACACTTAAATGGAGCCTGATAGTCGGTCGGGGGAAGGGGTAGCGGGGCGGCGACCTCTGGGACGCTGGGTGGGGGCGGGCCGCCTGGGTCCCCGCCCGCTGCTCCGCCCCCTTGGGATCAGGGACTTTTCTCTGCTGTGGCGGCGGGACTGCGGCGCGTCTGGCGACGGGAGCCTCGGACCAGCAGGCAAGACCAGGACTGGGAGTGGGAGAGCGCCCGGCTCAGACCCGCCGAGGCCGAGGGACAGAGGCGGGAGTGCTGGCTGCCCGTCTCCCTCACCGAGGATGAGGCTGCGGCTCCTGGTGGCTGCGCTCTGCGCCGGGATCCTGGCAGGGGCGCCCCGAGTGTGGGCCCAGCTCAGGGAGAGAGGTGGGTACTGCAGGGAAGGACCCCATCCAGGGCACTGCACCTTGTCACCCGGCTCTACTCGGCCTTCATCCTAGAGCCCGCCTCCCACCCGCTGCAACTCCGCGCGCATTTCTCCTAACTCTCCCCCGGACTCCCCGAACCCTCCGCGACCCACGCTGCGTCTCCCCAACTGCATCCAGATGTGCGTGGGTCCCCTACCCCTATGACAGTCTGCGCTGGTCCCCAGAGGCCAACCTCAGTCCCTGATTCACGCCCGCACCGGCGACTCTGCCTCCCCACCAGTCCTCCGCGGGAGAGTCCGCTCCAGGCTCCACCTCGGCTCCCTCCACCGCTCCCAGGCCCAGGCCAGCCTGGGCCAGTTTGCATAGTGGATGAGGCCCACCCGCCCCCTCCCCAGCCCCAGGGGACCTCTGTCAGGGGAGTGGGTAGGTGGGCTCCAGGAAGAAAGCCTGATGACTCTTGCCGGCCACATGAGCTGCACGCGCCTCTACGCCGCTGACATCGTGTTCCTCCTTGACGGCTCCTCGTCCATCGGCCGAAGCAACTTCCGCGAAGTGCGGGGTTTCCTTGAGGGGCTGGTGCTGCCCTTCTCTGGGGCAGCTGGGGCACAGGGTGTGCGCTTCGCGGCCGTGCAGTACAGCGACGACCCACGGTCAGTAGACCTCCCACAACTGGACCCACCAGGGACCCTCCCCCAGTCAGAAGCAGAGAGCTCCAAGCCCCTAGGTCAGGTTTTAGGGAACCCAGGGGGTCCCCTCCTTCCACCCACCAAGGCACCCTTTTAAGAAGCAGGGATCTCCCAGGTGAAGCCCTGACACCTGAGACCCCCCTCCCCACTGGCATCGTGCCAAAGTCAGGGGCTGTGTTTTCTGATCTAGAGATGGAGATCCTCTGGGGGAGGCCAGGGGCTTGAGATGGCCTGGGTCTGCTGGACTCCCCATGTTCTAGCCCCCTGATGCCCGTCAGCCTCTCACTCAGCAGAGGACCTCCCTGTCTGGCCAGTGTCCACCTCCCTACAACAGGGCCCTTCCTCCTACCATTATTTAATTAAACAGACATCCCGGACCCTGAGCCTGGGAGCCCCACGGGGGCCAGGCCTGCTCAAGCCCAGCCGGAGGCAGGACACACAGAGGCACCTACCGACTTTGCTAGTTTGGGAGCTTCAGGGATGGAGGGAATCACAGAATCGGAGAACTAAGAGGACCCTCAAGGGAGCCTGATAACTCACCACCCCCACCCTAGAGACCTCTGAGAGGCCAAGGCCAGAACAAATTCTTCTCCCTAGCCTGCTGCCACCCGCCTCCCCACAGGACAGAATTTGACCTGGATGCGCTTGGCTCAGGCGGCGATGTGATCCGTGCCATCCGAGAGCTCAGCTACAAGGGGGGCAACACACGCACAGGGGCCGCGATTCTCCACGTGGCTGACCGCGTCTTCCTGCCCCAGCTGGCCCGACCTGGTGTCCCCAAGGTGATCTCTCACCCTGCCTTGCCTCCAAGGTGACCCCACGTGAAAGGTCTGAGGCAGTCCTGACTTGACCCTGCCCCTGCCCCAGGTCTGTATCCTCATCACAGATGGAAAGTCCCAGGACATGGTGGACACAGCTGCCCAGAGGTTGAAGGGGCAGGGAGTCAAGCTGTTTGCTGTGGGTGAGCACCACGCTGGGGTGACGGGTCAGCTGGGGCAGGGGCAAGTCAAAGGGCATGTGGGCAACTGAGCCCTGACTGGGCATCACCTCAGGCATCAAGAATGCCGACCCAGAGGAGCTGAAGCGAATCGCCTCACAGCCGACCAGCGACTTCTTCTTCTTCGTCAATGACTTCAGCATCCTGAAGACGCTCCTGCCTCTGGTTTCCCGGAGGGTGTGCACAACTGCTGGTGGTGTGCCCGTGACCCTGCCCCGTGAGTTCCCACTCACCCTGGGTGCCCTGACCTGAACCCTGACCCAAACCCCAACGTGGCCGTGCCAATTCCATCCCCTGGGTTCCTAACCTTTGACCCTGGTGCTGACCCTGCACCCTAAGTGCTGACCCCTGATTCTCTTGCCTGGTTGCCTGACTGCCCCCTTCCCCAGCTGACGACTCGACCTCTGGTCCACGAGACCTGCTGCTGTCTGAGCCGGGCAGTCAGTCCTTGAGAGTCCAGTGGACAGCGGCCAGCGGCCCCGTGACTGGCTACAAGGTCCAGTACGCACCCCTGACGGGGCTGGGACAGCCACTGCCGAGCGAGCTGCGGGAGGTAAGGCTGTCGGCAGTGGGAGGTGGAGGGCTGGGGCTTAGCTGGGCAAGATGGAGTGACCTCTGATCCTGGGCATCACAGGTGAGCGTCCCAGCTGGTGAGACCAGCGTGCGGCTGCAGGGTCTCCGGCCACTGACTGAGTATCAAGTGACGGTGGTCGCCCTCTACGCCAACAGCATCGGGGAGGCCGTGAGCGGGACCGCTAGGACCAGTGAGCAGTTTTGCTAACCTCTGACCTCACTCGCCCAATCACCCATCCCTGTAACCCTTCTCTGCTTGGACTCACTAATCCCCGATGGAACCTTCCCCTAGCTGCTCTGGAGGGGCCGGAAGTGACCATCCAGAACACCACAGCCCACAGCCTCCTGGTGGCCTGGCAGAGTGTGCCAGGTGCCACTGGCTACCGGGTGACGTGGCGGGTCGTCAGGGGTGAGTGAGAAGGGCTGTGGGCGGAAGGGAGTCCCTGCGCCTCAGACAGGACGGTGGGGTCCTGAGTCTGCAAGACCCACTGATCCTTCTGTGCCCCCCGGGAAGGTGGGGCCACGCAGCAGCAGGAGCTGGGCCCTGGGCAGGGGTCAGTGTTGCTGCGGGACCTACAGCCTGGCACCGACTATGAGGTGACTGTGAGCGCCCTGTTTGGCCGGAGTGTGGGGCCGGCCACCTCTCTGACTGCCCGCACTGGTGAGAGGGCTGGGTGCTTCCTTCGGGCTGGGTGGGCAGGCTGGCCGGGCACAGAGGACCACTGACGTCCCACGTGCCCCGGGCAGACGCGTCTGTAGAGCAGACCCTGCGTCCTGTCATCCTGGGCCCCACGTCCATCCTCCTCTCCTGGAACCTGGTGCCTGAGGCCCGTGGCTACCGGCTGGAGTGGCGGCGTGAGAGTGGTCCGTGCAGGAGGCCAGGGTGGGCAGGTGGGGTAGAGGCCTGGCCTCGGCTGGCCTAACCCTGTCCTCCTGCAGGCTTAGAGGTGCCACAGAAGGTGGTGCTGCCCTCTGACGTGACCCGCTACCAGTTGGATGGGCTGCAGCCGGGCACCGAGTACCGCCTCACGCTCTACACGTTGCTAGAGGGCCGCGAGGTGGCCACCCCAGCAACCGTGGTCCCCACCGGTGAGGGCCCCGTGGGCCTGGTCAGGTGAGCAGGGATGGGAGGGGGGATGTCCCAGGCCGCCTCTCATGCGGTGTTCTCTCACCGGTGCAGAGCTGCCCGTGGGCCCAGTCACAGCCCTCCAGGCCACCGAGCTGCCTGGGCAGCGCGTGCGAGTGTCCTGGAGCCCAGTTCCCAGCGCCACCGAGTATCGCATCACTGTGCGCAGCGCCCAGGGTGAGGCAGACACGCCAGACCGTGCAGACACTGAAGTCCCAGCCCTTGGGGTCTGACTGCAGCCTTACTGCATCCCTTTCCACTCCTGGGGCTCTACTGCCGCCTCCTGTCTCCTTGTCCATCCATCTCCCAAGAAGCCCTGAAGCCACACCTGTCACGGGGCCTGTCTTACCCCTGTCCTGCCCCCGCCTAGCTCTGCACCTGGATCTGTCTCCACTCCCCGCCCCACATCCCTGACCATGGCTTTCACCTTCTCCAGAACCATGAGCTCAACCCCTGCCCTTCTATAAGCTTAGCTGGGGCCAATGTCCTCCCATGCCCCCGTCCAATAGTGACCCGACCTCACTATTAATGACCTGTCAGCTCACATCGCCATCACCAGCTTCTGGCATCCTGCATCTCATGTCCCTGTCTGCTCCCTCCCATCACTATCGCCATTCGTCACAGGCCTGTTCTTCCTGTGACTCCTTTTATCCGCCGTCCTTACGTCTCATCCTTTTCTGTCCCACGTCCCATCCCTCACTGACTCTTTTTGCTCTGTATCTCTGTCCACCACTGACTGCCTTCTCCCCCCGCCCCCATCCCTCACTGACCCCTGCCTGCCTGTCCCACCTTCTCTCATAGGGGTTGAGCGGAGCCTGGTGCTTCCTGGGAGTCAGACGGCTTTTGACTTAGATGATGTCCGGGCTGGGCTCAGCTACACAGTGCGGGTGTCAGCACGAGTAGGCAGCCGGGAGGGCGCTGCCAGCATCCTCACTGTCCGCCGCGGTGAGCGTGGCACGCGAGAGCTGGGTGGGGGGACAGCTGCCTGACTCACTCTGGGGTCCTGGTTTTGATCCCTGACCTCTGTCTTTAACTCCCAGAGCCAGAAACCCCACTGGCCATCCCAGGGCTGCGGGTCGTGGCATCAGACGCGACGCGAGTGAGGGTGGCCTGGGGACCAGTTCCTGGAGCCAGCGGATTTCGGATTAGCTGGAGGACGGACAATGGTCAGCGGGCCAGGGGGAGGAGGGCTGTTGGGGAGGGTGACAATCAGGGTGTGGGGGCCCTGAGGGCAGGCAGGGCCCATGTGTGCCAGCACTTCCCTCTGACACTAGGTCTGGAGTCCAGCCAGACAGTCCCCTCAGATGCTACCGCCACTGACATCATGGGGCTGAGACCTGGGACCTCCTACAGGTGGCCGTGTCGGCTCTGCGAGGAAGAGAGGAGGGTCCCCCCGCGATCATCATGGCTCGAACCGGTCAGGGCCTGAGCCGTCCTCCTGGCACTGTCTATCCGTGCCCTGTCAGACCCACATGGCTTCCCGCTCAGACCCTTGCTTCTCCACCAAACTCCAGTCTCCTGCTTTAGATCCCCGCTGCCTGCTCCCCCAGAGGCCCTGCTCCCCCCTAGTCTCCCCTGGCTCCCCCGGAGTCTCTGCCTTCTTCAGATTCCTTTGCCTGTCTCTCAACACCCTACTCTTCTTGCCCTCAGGTTTCCACTCGCCCACATCTCAGCCCCATTGCCTGACCCTCCTCTTAGACTTATACACTTTCTACTCCTAGTACCTCCACCAGAACCGTTACCTTCTCTATCAGATGCTCTGGTCTCCCAGATTTCTGTCTGCTGCAGCCTCAGATTTCCACTGTCCCTCCTGTCTGAACCCCTGTCCTTCCCCATCTGACCCACCCACTGCCTTCCGCTGTCAAATCCCTGCCTCCGGTTAGACTCCCATTGCTTTCCTCTAGTAGACAGATACACAGCACCTCCCCCATCAGACCCTCCGCTGCCTCTCCCACCAGACTCCCCCATTGCCTCTCCCCTCCAGACCCACTGGGCCCAGTGAGATCGGTCCATGTGACCCGAGTCAGCAGCTCATCTGTCACCATCACCTGGAACCGGGTTCCTGGTGCCACAGGGTACAGGGTCTCCTGGCGCTCAGGCCGAGGTGGGGACCAGGGATTTGGGAAAGGAACAGGTTTGGGAGGTTGTGGGGGGCCGGGTCTGGGTGGAATGGGAGCAGGGGGTTTCTTAGGGGTCCAGGTGAGACATTTGGGGTCAGAGTCAGGATAGTCCTAGGGCTACCTTCATCCTCACTCCTAGGCCCAGAGAAATCCCAGTTGGTTTCTGGGGAGGCCACGGTGGCCGAGCTGGATGGACTGGAGCCAGATACTGAGTACACCGTGCGTGTGTGGGCCCGTGTGGCTGGTGTGGACGGGACCCCTGCCTCTGTGGTTGTGAGAACTGGTAGGTGGACCCTGGCCAGCTGCTGACCACACGTCACTGACTGGCCCGTCCTGCTGTGTATTCCTGAGTGCTCCAGCTGCCCGCTCCATCGCTGATCAGCCCTGGCCCATGACGTCTCTTCCCACACTGACCTGCCCCCCACTGGCTAGCGGGCCATGCACAGTGACCTCCTGGCTGCTCCCACTGCCCACTCCAAGGCAGTGAGCTCCTCCCTCTCAGGAGCTGCCTACACTGACCTGTCACACTCACCTCACACTGAGCTTCAGATAGCCCTTCCTGCACTGAGGAAGGTCTCAATGCCTATTCCGCCACCCGATTCTCTGCCAGCTCTCCAGTGACCCCTTTCTCTGCCTCTGCCCCCAGACCCTCAGCCCGTGGGCAGCGTGTCAAAGCTGCAGATCCTTAATGCTTCCAGTGACGTTCTGCGAGTCACCTGGGTGGGGGTCACTGGAGCCACAGCCTACAGACTGGCCTGGGGCCGGAGCGAGGGTATGGTTCCTGATCCTGCCCTTGCCCCTCCTGCCTGGGATTGCCCCACTCTGGCCCGCCTCCTCCATCTCTGACTGCTTCCCTATGCTCACCTGGCCAGGTGGCCCCACAAGACAGCAGATTCTCCCAGGAAACACGGACTCCGCAGAAATACGGGGCCTCGAAGGCGGAGTCAGTTATTCAGTGAGAGTGACCGCACTCGTAGGGGACCGCGAAGGCGCGCCTGTCTCCATAGTCGTCACCACCCGTAGGCAGAGCTTGGGCTGGGGCGAGCCTTGGCTTGGTGCCTCCAGGGCTTGGGGGCGGGGTTTGTACTCGGGAATGGAAAAGGGACCAGGGATTGGTCGTCGTGAACCTGTAGGGGTGGGATCTTCTGGGGAAGGCGGGATGCAGCCTGGATCGTGGGGCCTATTGGGGGCGGTGTGTCTTCCAGGGTTGGCCTGGGATTGGCACAGATCGGGGCGGGGGGGCGGAGCCTCCCTGATGGGCGTGCTTTTTTTCTCCAGCTCCTGAGGCTCCTCCAGCCCTGGAGACACTTCGCGTGGTGCAGCGAGGGGAACACTCCCTGAGGCTGCACTGGCAGCCGGTGCCTGGTGCACGCGGCTTCCGTCTGCGTTGGCGACCTGAGGGTGAGAGGCACCCCCAGTGGGGGGAGGGGGTTAGGGATCAGTGGCAGAGGGGCTGGGAGTGGGGTCCGTGAAATCCGTGAGAGTGGGCACGGATTCTTAGTGGGGGGTCTGCGGGGTTGCTGAAGGAACCTGGGATCAGTCACTTAGGTGTATGGGATCAGCGAGGGTCATTGAGGCAGAATCAGAGAGAATAAGGATCACAGTCAGGAGGTAGACCCCATTGGCAGAGTCAGTCAGTGAGGCTGGCGGGGGTTGTGGTCAGTAAGGTAGGTGAGGGTCAGTGAGGTGGACGTGCCCATTAATGCCAACCTGTAGCATCCTCCTACATGCCCCCAACCTCCACTCTCACGCCCGCCCCAGGTGGCCAGGAACAGTCCCGAGTCCTGGGGCCGGAAGTCAGCAGCTATGACCTGGATGGGCTGGAGCCAGCGACTCACTACCGCATATGGCTGAGCGTCTTGGGGACGGCTGGAGAAGGGCCCCCCTCGGAAGTGACTGCATACACTGGTGTGCTCCTACCCCTTCTGATGACCTATACCTCTACCCCGACTTTCTGCACCTGATGACCTACCCTGACTTCCTGCACCCCATGACCCTGAGTGACTCCTCCTGTAGCCCCCTCTACCATTCTTAACCTGGGGTGATCCCAGCATGACTTCCGGTGACACTTCCTTCACCAAGCTGAATTGCCCCAGGGTCTCCTTAGATATCTCTGGGTTCTCAGGACACAATCTGATCCCTGGTCTTTGATTCCTCCTCCAGACTCACCTCGTGTCCCAAGCACTCAACTGCGTGTGGTGGACACGTCAGTCGACTCAGTGACTCTGGCCTGGACCCCAGTGTCTGGGGTATCCAGCTACATCCTATCCTGGCGGCCTCTCAGAGGCCCTGGCCAAGGTGAAGAGGAGGCCTGGGTTGGGCCAGGTTGGCCATGGGGGCTCCATGGAAGGCGTCCTGTTTAACTGAGTTCTGTCCTCCGCAGAACTGCCTGGGGCCTCACAGACACTTCCGGGGACCTCAACTTCCCAGCGAGTGACAGGCCTAGAGCTGGGCGTCTCCTACCTCTTCTCCCTAACTCCTGTCCGGGACGGTGTACGGGGTCCTGAGGCCTCTATCACACAGAGCCCAGGTAGAGTGGGCACCACAGGAGGGGCCCCCCAGAGCAGCTGGATGGGCCGGGTTCCCCAGAAACTCAGCCCCCTTTCCTGCAGCGTGTCCCCGTGGCCTGATGGATGTGGTGTTCCTGGTGCACGCCACTCGAGACAATGCTCATCGCTCCGAGGCTGTGAAGCGAGCCCTGGAGCACCTGGTGTCTGCACTCGGGCCTCTCGGGCCACAGGCCGTCCAGGTTTGGCCCCAGAGGCAGCCAGACTCCAGCCTTTTTTTTCCCTACCCCTGGCCTCCACACTATTGCCCTGCCTTGCCAGCCATCCAGGTTTTCTCCCAGCCCTTCCCTAGGCTCCAGATCACCTCACTAGCTGGTTGACTCCACATCCTGCCATCTCGGCTGACCCCCCTAGTAGTGCAGGTTTACTTATACACGTGGGGCTCTGTGTCCCCTCTTCCTCCTGGGTCACCCTCCCCAGGCTCTGTGTTCTACCCATGCTAGGTCGGCCTCTTGTCCTACAGTCACCGGCCCTCTCCACTGTTGTCGCTGAACAGCTCCCATGACCTTGGCGTCATCCTGCAGAAGATCCGCAACATCCCCTCACGGACCCAAGTGGAAACAACCTGGGTAGGGACTCCAGTGGACATGGACTCTTGGGGCTCTCCCTTGGGGAGCTCGGGGCCCCGGGCTCTGACATGTCCTGTCTCCCAGGCACAGCTGTGGTCGCAGCCCACAGATACCTGCTGGCACCAGATGCGCCTGGACGCCGCCGGCGCGTGCCGGGGGTGATGGTCCTCCTGGTGGATGAGCCCTTGAGAGGTGACATCTTCAACTCTATCCGTGAGGCCCAGGCTGCTGGTGAGGAGCAGGGCTGGTGGGAATGGGACCTGGGAGCAGCCTTGGCCCTGGCAGGGTCATCATGCAGGCTGCTGGACCACTCCTTAGGGCTCAAAGTGATGATGCTGGGCCTGGCGGGAGCTGACCCAGAGCAGCTGCGTCGTTTGGTGCCTGGCATGGACCCTTCCCAGACCTTCTTTGCTGTGGATGATGGTCCGAGCTTGGAGCTGGCCGTCAGCAGTCTGGCAGCAGCCCTGTGTCAGACAGCCTTGACCACGCAGGTTTGGGAGGGGCGTCTGGGGGACTAGGTGGTGGAGAAGAGTGGGTCTGGGGGCTCTTGGTTGAACTGCCTGACCTCAAGGAGACCCTGTATCCACAGCCACAGCCAGAGCCTTGCTCAGTGCATTGTCCAAAGGTGAGTGTCCAGGGTTGAGAGTGTGAGTGAGGGCCACTCTTGGGGCAAGCCACTCTGACCCTCACCCGACTTGTCTTTCCCCAGGGCCAGAAGGGGGAACCCGGACAGATGGTGAGTGGCTCCGATGGGGGCTAGAGAGTGGGCTGGGGGCCCAGTGGGGCAGGGGAGGCCGGCAGCAGAGGACTCACTGATCCCCTTTCCTAGGGCCTGAGAGGACAAGCCGGGCCTCCTGGCCCCCCCGGCCTCCCGGTGAGTGCCTCCCCATGCCTGTTGTCTGCACCCCGAGTAGCGAAGTGTCCCCTCACCTGCTCTCTCCTCGCAGGGCAGGATTGGTGCTCCTGGCCCCCAGGGACCTCCTGGAAGTGTCTCTGAAAAGGGCGAGAGGGTGAGTGTAGAGACCACTGAGGTTCCCCTAAGACAGTTCTTGAAGCTTCCTCAGTGTCTTTAGAAGAGAGAGTGAAAAAACAGTTAGAAACGCAGAGTATTTCCGGAAGCCTAAGTGCATGTGATAGACGGTGGCAGAGACTTTGGGGAAGGGCCTGAGGTGGAGGGGGCCAGTGGGGTTTCGAGGGTCCTGGAGAGCCTTGAGGCATGGAAGGCCCTGGCCTCATCACTGCCCCTGTGCCTGGGGTTTGGCTCCCTTCAGCTCAGGGGCAGCATCTTGGCCCCACGGCTCCACCCCCAACAGCGCTTGGGCCTGTGGGGTGAGGGGTCCAGGTGCAGAACAGTCAGTCAGCACCCCTCCAGCGAACCCGGGGCACCGAGGGAGGGTCCCTTCCTGCTCTGACCTCTTTGCCTCCGTAGGGCTTCCCTGGGGCAGATGGGCCTCCAGGCACCCCTGGCCGCCCTGGGACTCCTGGAGCCCCCGGTCCCAAGGTGAGCATGTCTTGCCCTCGCAGTTCACATGATGGGACGCTTTGCTTAGTGGGTGGGGTGGTCTGACTGCTCTGATTCTGGCTTCCATTTACAGGGCTCCCCTGGTTGGGCCGGCCCTCGTGGAGAACCAGTAAGTTGCTCTCCCTCTCAGCGTCTTCCCAGAGCTCTTTCTGTGGGGTGGGGACCTGGGGTGGTGGAGCGGGATTGGCCTGTGGGGGCCCAAACTGAAAGGCATTGAGATCAGACATCACCCTTTGCTCTTTTGCCTTCAGGGAGAGCGAGGACCTCGAGGCCCAAAGGGGGAGCCGGTAGGTGAAGGACGGAGGGGAGGGAACCAAGCTGGATGTCCCAGGGAGGAGCAGAGTTGCCTCCCAGCCTGACACTGAGCAGGGCCTAGGGCGTCATGAGGAAGAGCTGGGGACCTCTGGGGCTTCTCCCGCCTCAGGGTTCCCGTACCCTGAATCCTGCCTGCTGTTCTCTGTCCTGCAGGGAGAGCCCGGACAAATCATTGGAGGCGAGGGCCCAGGGCTTCCTGGGCAGAAAGGGGACCCTGGACCTCCAGTAAGTTCTAGAGTATGGTGGTGGGGGGAACCTATGGGGGAGTGGGAGAGAATGAAGGTCATGGGGCTGTGCTTTATACTTTGTCTCTTCCATCAGGGTCCCCCTGGATCTCGTGGGCCGTTGGGGGACCCGGGACCCCGGGGTCCCCCAGGATTTCCCGGAACAGCCATGAAGGTGACAGCATGACCACCATGGTCTCATCACCTCCATGTGACCCAGTGACCTAGTGACCTCATTTGAACCCACACTACCCCTACTGGTCACTCTGGGCCCATAGGCCCTCTTGGTCACCCCCCACCCGTGACTCCTCAGTTCTTCCGTGACCTTTGTAACCCAGTTTGGCCACAAGATGCCTATTCCTCCTGGGATCTTGGGAAGCAGAGGTGTAGCCACGGGTCATGATCTCTCTTCCAGGGTGAGAAAGGCGATCGTGGGGAGCGGGTAAGTAAGGGGCAAGTTAGGCTGGGGGTGGCATGGAGCCTGATTCCCCCGGCCACCTCCCAACCTGCTGTTCTTTCCCAGGGTCCCCCTGGACCAGGTGACGGCACTGCTGCTCTGGGCGAGCCTGGGCTGCCGGTGAGGGGCCCCGGGGGCTGCGCTCCGGGTGCGGATAGATGAGCTGGGGGCTCTGCTGGGGCAGTTGGGGGGCGGGTGCTGGGCCTGTTTGTGGCTCTCAGTTTCTCCTCACTTCCTCCTAGGGTCTTCCTGGAAGCCCTGGACCCCAAGGCTCAGTTGGCCCCCCTGGAGAAAAAGGACAAAAGGTGGGAGACGTGACCTGTTGGTGTCCCAGTTCTCGGGTAGGGGGAGGCGTCTGGGAGCAGGGAGCAGGGTCTTTTACCATCTGTTCCTCCTTCAGGGTGACTGTGAAGATGGAGCCCCGGGCCTCCCAGGACAACCCGGGATCCCGGGTGAGCGGGTGAGTGTGGGGGTCAGCGGGTGGGCAAGGCCCCAGCCCTCACCCTCAGCCATCAACCCTCTACTCCATCCTTATTACCAAACCCAAATCTCTGAACCCCTTTCAGGGCCTTCGGGGACTTCCTGGAGATGCTGGCCCCAAAGTAAGTGCTGGGACTTCCCTGGGGGCCCAGTGGCTAAAAACCCAAGCTTCCAATACAGCTGGTTGCAGGTTTGATCCCTGATCAGGGAGCCAAGACCTCACATATTCCATGGCCAAAAAAAGAGATCATAAAACAAGAGAAGCAATATTGTAACAAATTAAATAAAGACAAAAATAACTTAAAAGGGAAACCCAAAAACGTGCCTTTTGGGGAGGTCAGGTATGAGGGGTGACACACTGGGAACCTTGCAGGATTAGGGGACGGAGAGGACGGGAGGCGAGAGTTCTCTCCAGGTCAGAGGTTCCGGTTTCAGGGGTGGATGACTGGAGCCTGAGACACCTTGTCTGGGCTTCAACAGTGAAGGCCCCTTTCCTGTCTCTCCCCTCAGGGAGACCGAGGACTAACAGGGCCCACTGGTGAGGCTGGAGAGAAGGTCAGTGCGCCCTGGGGGGGTCTCTTAGGGCCCTGCAGGATCTGGGGCAGACTTGGTTCTGACCCATTCTGTTCCATCAGGGTGAACGTGGATTGCCTGGCCCAGTGGGACCCCAGGTGAGCCTACTGACCCCAGTGTCAGCTGACCTTGGCTCCCTACCCCTCCTGGTTCTGGCTTCTTGCCCTTGACCTCCATTGCCCTTGACCCTCCACCCCTCCTCACATGACTTCTAATCTCTGCTGCTGCAGGCTCTAACCCTCAACCTCAGGGACCTGCTTTTGGGTCTCTGACCCTGCTGAACTGACCTTGACTTCCACTGACCTGGTCTCTGTCTTCCTGCTGACTTCAATCCTGATCTCCTGGGACTCCCATCCTGAACCTCCAGCCCTTCTCTGCCATCATCCCTCTACCCTCGCCTGCCCCACCTGGGTCAGCATTTCTGCTTCCCTTCCCCAGGGGCTGCCGGGAGTTGCTGGACGACCTGGACCTGAGGGTCCTGAAGTAAGTCTGTGACTGTGGGCCTAGGAGCGGGGCTTTACACGTTCCTCCCCATCCTGGGCTCACGCTTTCTCCATGTGCAGGGGCCACCAGGACCAACCGGCCGCCGAGGAGAGAAGGTGGGTCACCGGCTGGGAGTCAGTGCCCCCTATGCTAGGGATTGTGGCAGGTGGGACCCGGGCCTTTGAGTCCCCATGTGGATCCCTGACCCAGCCCTGTTGCTATCCTTTGTCCACAGGGGGAGCCTGGTCAGCCTGGAGACCCCGCAGTGGTGAGTGAAGGGAGGGTGGGTCTCTTGATCACAGCACAGCCCCTTGAGGACTGTAACCCACCTGGAAACCAGCACTGTGGGCTCAGAGCTCTGTGACTGACGCTGTAACAAACCTTCCAACTCCTGGCTGTGATGCTGTGACCCCATGACCCTTGTATAGGCCGTGAGCCCCATGTAACCTCTGCCCTGCTCCCAGTGGTGACCCTGTAACCTCTGGGCAGAGACTTCTGCTTTCATATATACCCGCAACCCCAATCAGGGCTGTCGTACTATGATCCCTTGGCCAAGCCATGTCTGTGCTGTTTGTTTTCAGGGGCCTGGGGGTGCTGGAGCCAAAGGAGAGAAGGTATGTCTGGCGAGAAGTGAAGGGCAGCTGTCGCAGGGTTGAGACCCAGGTCACAGGGTGCGCCCCCAGCAGGGCCCCTGGAGGCCATGACAGTCGGGGCATGACTTGGGTAGTGGAGCTCACGGAGCCTGGGGCTGAGGCTGATGTCTTTGTCACCTCCAGGGAGATATGGGGCCCCCAGGGCCCAAAGGAGCTACCGGATTCAAAGGGGAACAGGTGAGTGTGGGAAGTGTTAGGGGTCGGGCAGGTGACAGTTATGTCCCCTGACCTCTGATCCTTCCTTCCATAGGGCTCACCTGGCTTGGCTCTTCCTGGAGACCCTGGCCCCAAGGGAGACCCTGGAGGCCGAGTGCGTAAATGTGGGGAAGGGGAATGTGACAGAGACGGGGTGCTGCCTGGGAGCCCCAACTAAGTCCTGTCCCCCCTCCCCTTGCCCTGCAGGGTCCCATTGGCCTCACTGGCAGAGCAGGACCCCCGGTGAGTGCCTGCAACCTTGGGTACCTTCAAGGTTTCTGGGGTCCCCTCCCCTCAAGGACTGGCTATACGTGCAGCATCTCTTCTCCTCTGCAGGGTGACTCAGGACCCCCTGGAGAGAAGGGAGACCCTGGGCGGCCTGGTTCCCCAGGACCTGTTGGCCCCCGAGGACGAGACGTAAGAGGGCTGGGCTGGGGCAGTGCTAGGGGTGGGGGGTAGAGTATGCTGGCACCCCTGGGAGCTGGGGATTAGAGCTGACCTTCATGTCCCACAGGGAGAAGCTGGAGAGAAGGGTGACGACGGTCCCCCGGTGAGACTCCTTCCCACTGTGGTTTCTTTGTCCTTGAGTGGGAATCCCAGGGGTAGGGCTCCACCAGGTTATCCTGTCTATCCTCCTGCCACCTGTCCAGTCAGTACCCAGGCCTGTTCGGCGGCCCCTCTTTGAGTTAGTTTGAGCCTAACCCACCTGTTTGATACGAGGTTCTCTCCACTACCAGGGTGACCCAGGTTTGCCTGGAAAAGCTGGCGAGCGTGGCCTTCGGGTGAGGCTTTGCAGGGAGAAGTAAGGGGGTTCTGTATTAGAGGAGGTGGGAACAAAGAGGATGGGAAACTCTGACATGGTTTTTGGGGTGATGGAGAACCCAGGGCAGTATGGAGGTCATAGGATGATCTGCAAAATCCTGGGAGGGGGCGGGTCCATCTCACACCAGCTACTCTTCTCAGGGGGCGCCTGGAGCTCGGGGGCCTGTGGGTGAGAAGGGAGACCAGGGAGATCCTGGAGAGGATGGACGAAATGTGAGTCATGATCTCTGACCCCTGAACTCTAACCTCAGCTTCAGTCTCCAACCATCCAGCTCCCAGCCTCTGACCCTGCCACCCCAACCCTACAGTGCCCAACTCTCACAGTGATTTCCTGTGACCCCTCATCACAACCCTCAAAGGCCACAAGGATCCCCAAGAGTCCCTCGGGTGTTTCCAAAGCCTCTCAAATTGCTGTCCCTCCTTACTGACCCTGACCCTCTGCCTCTGCAGGGGAGCCCTGGACCATCTGGACCCAAGGGTGACCGTGGGGAGCCAGTGAGTAGTGCTGGTGTTTTGGGCACAGAGGGGACGGAGGGTTGCAGTGCTCTGTCTGGTGAGCACCTCCGCTAAGGGCCTGGAGATCAAAGTCAGGAGCTCTGGTGGTCATCCCCAGGCCTGATCTGGCTTCTGGGGCTTGGAAAGAGGTGCAGGGAATTTGGGAGCAGAGCTGAGCTTGGGGCAAATCTGAGCTACCCTGTGGGGCCCCAGAGTTCCTGTTGACTACAATTATTTCCTTCCCTAGGGTCCCCCAGGAGCCCCTGGACGGCTGGTAAGAGCTGACTCAGTCTGATCCTCTGTCATCTCCCCCACCTGCCCCTACTGGCCCCACACATCCCTTTCACTGACTCCCACTTTCCCCACTGTCCCTGGATGTCTTCACTGGTCCTCACCCACTCCTCTTCCCCTAGCTGGACTGTTCTTCTCACTGGCCATTCCCCCCACAGGTGGACGTGGGACTTGGAGCCGGAGAGAAGGTACCAGGCTCTGGGGTGGAGAGAGGCTGTAGCATGGAGAAGCATTCCAGTGCCCCGGTTCTGCCCTGGGCGCACCTGTGGCCCCAGTGGTGTTCCCTCAACACGCTTGTCTCTGCCACAGGGAGAGCCTGGGGACCGAGGACCGGAGGGTCCACGAGGACCCAAGGGCGACCCTGGCCCCCCCGGAGCTTCTGGGGAGAGGGTGAGTGTGGCTGGTCCCATGGGGCCGCATGGGCCTGGGAAACCCTGCTGATTTCCTCCTCTCCGGTCATCAGGGCATCAGTGGACTTCGGGGGCCTCCAGGCCCACAGGTGAGTGATGCACTTGGTGCCATCAGCCTAAGTGTCCATCTTGCCCTCACCTCTCACTGACCTCGTGACCTTGCTCCCTTCAGGGGGACCCAGGTGTTCGGGGCCCAGCAGGAGAAAAGGTGAGAGGGCATGGAGGGTTTCCAACTGTGAGCCTGGGCCCTCAGATCCGTCTCATCCTTCAAGGCCTCTCACCACTCACTCTGTTTTCCCCAGGGCGACCGAGGCCCTCCTGGTCTGGATGGCCGCAGTGGGCTGGATGGGAAACCAGGAGCCTCTGGTCCCCCTGGGCCAAGTGTGAGTTGTGGCGGTCACTGCGTGGTCACCCTCTTCCCTGTCCCTTCGTATGGCCCCAGTCTCCGGAGCCTTGTGGGTCTTGATGAGCTCTGGGGCCAGCTGGGTTATCTGCATCTCCTAGTACGCCACCTGGCTGGGGGGTGTTACTGCCTGGCAGGCCTTGGGTTCACAGGAGCTAGTGGCCCTGTCAGAGGACAGCACCCCTGACCCCATGACCACTGCGGACTCTCTGACTTGAGTCTCTCTTCAGGGTGCCACAGGCAAGGCCGGAGACCCAGGGAGAGACGTAAGTAAGGGGGGGATGTTAGGATGGAGGGCAGCTCAGGAGTCCAGCATAAACTGTAGCCCGGTCATCATAGTTACTGGCAGTAGGGGCATTGGTCCAGCCCTGTCCTTGCTAGGGGCCCGGTCCCCTGGCAGGCAGGTTTGATCAGAGTTCTGCTTTCCAGTCTTCTTTGCCTTGGAGCCTATACTAGAACCCCCAAAACCTGAGGCTTCTTCCCTTGGGAGTTTCAGCAGGGGACACCCTACCCTATTGAGTCTCAGCCTTGGGACCTCAATGGTACCTCCCAATTCTTGGGGGGGTCTCCACCCTGGAGGAGGTTTCTGTGGGGTCCTCCAAGTCCATGGATGTGCCCAGGGGATATCTCAGTGACCCTCTCAATCCTAGCAAAGACTTTTTTCCAGGGACTTCCGGGCCTTCGAGGAGAACAGGGCCCCTCTGGCCCTGCTGGTCCCCCCGGAGCACCGGTGAGTCCCACTTTCGTGGTACCCTTTTGCCCCCTTCCTGCCCTCACCCCAACCGTGACTTCTGACCAATGATCTCTTCCCACAGGGAAAGCCAGGCGAGGATGGCAAGCCTGGCCTGAATGGGAAAAATGTGAGTGTCTAGAGTAGACACAGGGAAACCTCCAGAAAAATGCTAGCACCTGGACACAGTCCAGACGTGCGACACACAAGGGGCACACACGTGCACTGACACCCGTGTACCTAACCCCCACACACAGACATGTCTGGAAACACATGTCCACGTGCACACAGAGGCAGCCTCCAGACACGGTCAGTTAGGTGGACATGTCAACCTGTGCCCGGATGGACCAACTCAGGCTAAAATAACCACAGCCACGGGCACAGGCAAAGGGCACAGACACAGATGGAGAGGTGCAGACACACAGGTGTGAAGCCCCCATTCGGGAACACTGAGGACACAGACACACAGACCTTGCAGCCACACTCGGAAGCGTGCTGTGACAGGGCCCCAGGGCTGCACGTGGGCCTCTGTGGAGGTGTGGGACACACCGCCAAGGCTCTGAGGGGTGATACACGTGGCGACATCCCGACACATGCATTTGTATCCACACTCACTTATATACACACGGCCACGTGGAGCGAGGCACTCACAGCATTTGCCGACAGCAAGACACACGAACAGTCCTTACCTCTGTTGGATCTGATGTGCGTCCTCTGCCTGCAGGGAGAACCCGGTGACCCTGGAGAAGACGGGAGGAAGGTGAGTTGCCCTCGCTTGGAGTCTGCTCTGGCTCAGACTGGGGCCAGGTCTGAAGCAGCCTTGTCTTCCTTAGGGAGAGAAGGGAGATTCGGGCGCCCCTGGAAGAGAAGTGAGTGTTGGCGTCTTCTGCAATCTCTGACCCGTGACCCTGACCCTGAGATATGCGACCCCACTCCTTCCCGGGGTCTCAGGGTCCTGACGCTGGCTGCATCCTCCACAGGGTCGTGACGGCCCCAAGGGTGAGCGTGGTGCTCCTGGCAGCCCTGGACTCCAGGGCCCCCCAGGGCTCCCGGGGCAAGTCGGCCCTCCCGGGCAGGTGAGTATCTGGGGTAGATCCAGGACTTGGGAGCAATCAACAGGGGCCTTAGGTCGCCACCCCTGGAGGCCGTGATCCCCGTGACCTCTTTGTGTTCTGTCTTATCTCAGGGCTTCCCTGGCATCCCGGGGAGTTCAGGCCCCAAGGTGAGTGTGCAGATGCTGGGTGAGCGGTACGGTGCAGGGGACTGCCCAGAGTGGGGGCGTCTTCCCACCAGTCATTCTTCTTCTCAGGGTGACCGTGGGGAGACTGGACCCAGAGGAGAGCAGGTGAGGCCCCCACCTTTTTCAGTTGTCCCAGTAGCCATAGCACCCACACATGTACCCACACGCCGAACCCAGGCTGGGTCCAGCAGCTTACCTCTTGGTGTCTCCAGGGCCTCCCAGGAGAGCGTGGCCTGAGAGGAGAGCCCGGGAGCCTGGCGGTGAGTGAAGCCTGGGACATGGCCCCTGACTGTTGAGCACGTGCCTGTAGGGGCCGCCTCCGCCCCCTTCCGCTTGCAGCCACAGGTCCTGTCCTGTGTGCCCCTGACCTGTTGGGATTCCTGTGGGCTACATAGACGGGAATCTGGGTGATGGGACATGCCAGGTAGGGGCTTCCAGCGGCCTCCAGTCGCCCCAGCCAAGGGCTAAAGGGTCCTCTAGGCAGGAAGCCAGGGGACGACGGTATAGAGGCTGTTTTAGGGGGCAGTGTGGGACCTTCTCTTCTGTGAGCATCCTCTTATCCAGTTTGTGTCCCCAGAATGCAGAGCGGTTGCTGGAAAATATTGGCATCAAGGTAGGTTGATGGGGGCTGGGCATGGGGGCCCCGGGGAGCCCCACAGGACAAGTAACGCCCCAAGGGCCGGCCAGGGTGGCTGCAGCCGTGGTCTCCCTCTTCTGACTTTGCATGTCACCCAGACATCTGCCCTGCGGGAGATCGTGGAGACCTGGGAAGAGAGCTCTGGCGGCTTCCTGCCTGCTCCCGAACGGCGTCGTGGCCCCAAGGGGGACCCAGGCGAGCGCGGCCCCCCAGGCAAGGAGGTGTGTGCTGGGTATTCAACGGGGAGGGGTTGTTCCGTGGACGGTATCGGTGACCACCAACATGTACTGTTCTGCTCCTCCAGGGCCCCATCGGCTTTTCTGGAGAACGTGGACCAAAGGGAGATCGTGGAGACCCCGGCCCTCAGGGGCCACCTGGCCTGGCCGTGGGGGAGCGGGGCCTTCCTGGACCTCCCGGCCTTGCCGGGGAGCCTGGGAAGCCTGGTATCCCTGGGCTCCCCGGCCCGGCTGGGAGTGTGGGGGAGGCTGGAAGACCTGGAGAGAGGGTGAGCCTGGGGGCTAGTGGGAGTGGCCAGGGGAGTGGGCTCAGGAGGAGTGGACTCCCCATGGGCATACCCCCCACCCTGGTATCTGCTTTTCAGGGAGAACGGGGACAGAAAGGAGAACGTGGAGAACAGGTGAGCTGGGTAGGGCTTCACTGGCGGGACTGCCTGCAGGCTGTGCTGGGACGGCCACCCATTTCCTTCTTTTCTTCAGGGCAGAGACGGCCTTCCTGGCCTCCCTGGACCTCCCGGACCCCCAGGCCCCAAGGTGATCACCCCAGCTCTGCCCAGGCCTGTGACTGCTGTTACCAAGAGGCCACCGGTGTCTTGGGCCCCAGAAGCTCCATGCGGTGACTCTGAACCCACAACCCTTTGGGACGACCCCTCCCTGCCGCTGTGACGGCACAGCTCTGCCCTGTAACCTTGTGCTTGTAGGTGGCCGTGGACGAGCCAGGTTCTGGGCTCTCTAGAGAACAAGGACCCCCTGGATTCAAGGGCGCTAAGGTCTGTGTGTGGGCTCAGTCTGGGGGCCACCCCTGCCGTGGCACCCAGGTCTGGCTTGACATGTCATTCCCACAGGGGGATCCAGGCAGTGATGGTGACCGAGGCCCCAAAGGAGACAGGGTGAGACCTCCCATCATCCCACCACGCCGTTCCCTCCTCTGCAGGAGGCATGCCGGGGTGGTGTGTCCGTGGACACCTGGCAGTGATGCTCAGGGTGCGACACTCTGCTTGCAGGGTGAGCCGGGCATCAAGGGTGACCGGGGAGAGCCTGGACAGAGGGGTCAGAATGGCAGCCCGGTGAGTCCTTGCCCCACAGCGCCACGTGCGTGCAAGCACACAGCTCTCACTTGCGTTGTCTGGGCTGGAGTCTGCTCTGCTCGGGACTGTCTCAGGGGAAGCTGGGATGGGGGACGAGATGGTGTGGCCATAAACACGTTCTCTCTAGGGTCTGCCAGGAGAGCGTGGTGTGGCTGGGCCGGAGGGGAAGCCGGTGAGTGGCAGCAGGAACAGCCTGGGCTGAGTTCTGGGCACAGTCACCCGTTTGCAATGTGCTGGCCCCTGCGTGCAGGGTCACCCGTGTCCAGTGATGGGGTTGCCCAGGTCCAAGCGCACATGTCTGATGGCTGTGTGTGTGCACAGGCCCAGGTGTACTGTCCATGAGGGGAAGTTCATGGGTATGGGGTGACTTGTACCTGGGAGGGGTGAGGGTCCAGCGGTGGGGCCTCCAGGCAAAGGTCTCCAGAGGGCAGGAACAGGCCCATGGCAGGCCAGATTGAGGCTCAGCAGCCCCCTTCTCTATACAGGGTCTGCAAGGTCCACGGGGGACCCCAGGCCCAGCGGTGAGTACCCCAGAATCCTGCTCCCTTCCTAATGGGCAGCCCCTGCAATGGGCAGTCCTGCCTCAGTTTCCCGTAGGGTGGGATTGACTCCTCAAACCCCATTTGGCTCTGTCTCTCTCCCACAGGGTGGCCACGGAGACCCTGGACCACCCGGGGCCCCGGTGAGTGACAGGGAAGCACCGCTTGTTGGGCAGGGACAGGCATCAGTCCTCACATCAGGTGGAAACTAGTTTGAGTTAGTCCATAAGTCCAGGTGCAACTTGGACCCATCTCCTGCCCTTGATATTTTTTTATAGGGTCTTGCTGGCCCTGCGGGACCCCAGGGACCTTCTGGCCTAAAGGTGAGTATAGGCACGTGTGGGTGTGTGGCTGGAAGGAGACAGGGACTCAGAACAGCCTGTCTGCACCAGACAATGTCTGCCAGCCTTCAGGGACGTCCCTGCCCTGCTGAGCACCAAGGTGCCCCATCCATGCAGGCTCTGCTAGTGGACCGGGGCTGAGGGGCCTCTGGTCTATCTGCCGGCTCATTCAGTGTCTGTGTTTTTGGCAGGGGGAGCCCGGAGAGACAGGACCACCGGGACGGGTGAGTGGCCCAGCCCATAGGGAAGTCACAGGGAGCTGGGCAGGGTTGGCACTGCCCTCAACTCCTGCTTCCTCCAGGGCCTGCCTGGACCTACTGGAGCCGTGGGACTTCCTGGGCCCCCTGGCCCTTCAGGCCTGGTGGTGAGTGAGGCCCCTGCAGGGACACAAAGTCCCTGCCCCACTGGGTCCCCTGCTCTCCATGTCCCTCTCACATCCGACTTGTTCCCCACAGGGTCCTCAAGGGGCACCGGGTTTGCCTGGACAAGTGGTGAGTCCTGGGGGTCAGGACCGGGCTCCGGGGCTCGAGAGTCAGCAGGCAGGCCCCTGACAGAGCTCTTCCCTCTCAGGGAGAGACGGGGAAGCCGGGAGCGCCAGGTCGTGATGGTGCCACTGGGAAAGATGGAGACAGAGGAGCCCCCGGCGTGCCGGTGTGTGTTCAGAGGCGCTCGCTGAGGGCCTGCGATGGGGGCTGTGCAACCACGTGCCCGCAGGGGGAGAAGGGCTGGGCGGCAGGGTAGCGGAGGGAGAGGCACTGACTTCTGCCCGCTGTTCTGCCATAGGGGTCACCAGGTCTGCCAGGCCCTGTCGGACCTAAAGGAGAGCCGGGACCCATGGGGACCCCTGGACAGGTGATCTTTGTTCCTGACCCCCAGCTTCCACATCGCTCCTCTGCCTGGCCCCCAAGCTTAGTCTGTCCTTCCCATCTGGATGGCGGGGTAGGGGTGGGGAGGTGGCAGGAAGCGGGGTGACTCACCAGGCATTCCCTTGCAGGTTGTGGTCGGGCCCCCTGGAGCAAAGGGAGAGAAGGTGAGTGTTGGGGAGGCCCTGGGGTGGGGGCCAGGGGTGAGGGCTGAGGAATCCTACTGACCCTTCTGTCTCATCAGGGCGCCCCTGGAGCCCTTGCTGGAGACCTGGTGGGAGAGCCGGTGAGTGTGGAACCCCCAGCGCACAGGTCACCCACCCGTGACCCTCACATTCCATGATACGCCCCACCCGGCCCAGACCTCCCGCTCCTGCTTTGAGTCTCTGCTGTCTGGGACCCTGACACCCATGTGTTCTCCTCACCCCTGTATCCACAGGGAGCCAAGGGTGATCGAGGACTGCCGGGGCCACGAGGCGAGAAGGTGAGGTGGGCCTGGCCCCAGGGTCTGAGCGTTGGGCAGGGAGGGGCATGGTCGGGTGGACACACACCCTCACCCCACTTTCTATGCAGGGTGAAGCCGGCCGTGCGGGGGAGCCTGGAGACCCTGGCGAAGATGTGAGTCTGGGGTCCAGGCGAGTCCAAGTCCGGGTTGAGGAGTGTAGTCACGCACGTGAGGGAACACTCCTGGGCCTGGGCACCTCTGAACCTGAGCCTGGCCGAACATTCTAGCGCTCGGGGCCCTGCTCCCGGAGTACATGGAGGTCGAATCTCCTGTCTTCCACGTGCTCATCCTAGGTCTCCCGGCGCTCTCTTGTGAGCGCGCCTGCTCCAGTCTCATCTCCTGCTCTCGGGACCTCCGGGAGTTCTGTGGGCCGCTCCTTGGGCGTGTGTTGGTGCTGACCCTTCCCCCGCCCTGTCTCTGCTCCCGTATCCGAGCTCCTGTCTGTGGTCTTGTCGTGGTCATGTTCGTGGTCATATCTGTGGTCGCTGCTAAGCTCCCTGGACTGGGACACATCTGAGATCCCGCCTCTGTCTGCACTCCATGTACCTGCGCTCACATCCTCGGTCCCAAATGCCCGTGGTCACCTCCGAGCTCCCTTGGGAATGTTTTGGGACCATGCCTGAGCTCTGGGCCCATGTTCCTGCTCTCAAGTGCTGTTTACTTCATTTTCTCTTAGGGTCAGAAGGGGGCTCCAGGACCCAAAGGTCACAAGGTATATGTGCCCTAAGGCATTCCCAATGCATGGGTGGGGGGATGTCATCGTCTCAAGACGCCCTGAGCCTGATCTGACTCCTCTTTCCCTTGAAGGGTGACCCAGGCGTTGGGGTCCAGGGCCCCCCTGGGCCAGTTGGTCCTCCAGGTCTAAAGGTAAAACGGTGCCCTGTGGCTAGTGGTGGGGAAAGAAGGTGGGACGGGGGGCCTGGAAGTGGGAGGAAAAGGGTCTTCAGGAAGACCCTGGGGCCATTCCTCCCTTTGCTATCTCTGTTCCAGGGAGACTCAGGCCCCCCCGGACCCCCCGGACCTCCTGGTATTGTGGGGTTCCCCGGTCAGACAGGCCTTCGAGGAGAGCAGGGGCAGCCGGGCCCCAGTGGAGAGCGGGTAAGGGCGCTGAGGGCTGCGTGGGGGACTTGGTGGGCTCAGGACCTCTGGATCTGGTTGCGGGTGAGGAGGAGAAGGGGGCCCAGCCCTGCCCAGGGGACTCCTGGTCTTAGGGGAACAGCATGGGAGGAAGGTTCCCCAGTCTCCCTTCCCCTCTCTTGCCTCATTTTTACCATAGGGTTTGGCAGGCGCCCCAGGGAGAGAGGGAGCCCCAGGTCCCTTGGGGCCGCCTGGACCACCTGGGTCAGCGGTGAGTAGAACGCCCCAATGCCCCACGTCTCTGCTGTGTATTGGGGACTTAGCTGGGGGCTGAGCCACAGACTGATGTCATCTCGCTGCCCACAGGGAGCACCTGGGGCTCCTGGACTCAAAGGAGACAAGGTAGATGTGACAATGCTGCTGGCCTGTCATGTTCGTGGTCATATCTGTGGTCGCTGCTAAGCTCCCTGGACTGGGACACATCTGAGATCCCGCCTCTGTCTGCACTCCCATGTACCTGCGCTCACATCCTCGGTCCCAAATGCCCGTGGTCACCTCCGAGCTCCCTTGGGAATGTTTTGGGACCATGCCTGAGCTCTGGGCCCATGTTCCTGCTCTCAAGTGCTGTTTACTTCATTTTCTCTTAGGGTCAGAAGGGGGCTCCAGGACCCAAAGGTCACAAGGTATATGTGCCCTAAGGCATTCCCAATGCATGGGTGGGGGGATGTCATCGTCTCAAGACGCCCTGAGCCTGATCTGACTCCTCTTTCCCTTGAAGGGTGACCCAGGCGTTGGGGTCCAGGGCCCCCCTGGGCCAGTTGGTCCTCCAGGTCTAAAGGTAAAACGGTGCCCTGTGGCTAGTGGTGGGGAAAGAAGGTGGGACGGGGGGCCTGGAAGTGGGAGGAAAAGGGTCTTCAGGAAGACCCTGGGGCCATTCCTCCCTTTGCTATCTCTGTTCCAGGGAGACTCAGGCCCCCCCGGACCCCCCGGACCTCCTGGTATTGTGGGGTTCCCCGGTCAGACAGGCCTTCGAGGAGAGCAGGGGCAGCCGGGCCCCAGTGGAGAGCGGGTAAGGGCGCTGAGGGCTGCGTGGGGGACTTGGTGGGCTCAGGACCTCTGGATCTGGTTGCGGGTGAGGAGGAGAAGGGGGCCCAGCCCTGCCCAGGGGACTCCTGGTCTTAGGGGAACAGCATGGGAGGAAGGTTCCCCAGTCTCCCTTCCCCTCTCTTGCCTCATTTTTACCATAGGGTTTGGCAGGCGCCCCAGGGAGAGAGGGAGCCCCAGGTCCCTTGGGGCCGCCTGGACCACCTGGGTCAGCGGTGAGTAGAACGCCCCAATGCCCCACGTCTCTGCTGTGTATTGGGGACTTAGCTGGGGGCTGAGCCACAGACTGATGTCATCTCGCTGCCCACAGGGAGCACCTGGGGCTCCTGGACTCAAAGGAGACAAGGTAGATGTGACAATGCTGCTGGCCCTCTCCTGCGCCACCGCCTCCAGCCTCCGCTGACCCGGCCCCACCAGCCTCCGCTGACCCGCCCACCCCAGCCTCCGCTGACCCATCCCCCTGCTCCAGCCTCCACTAACCCATCCCAGCCTCCAGCCTCCGCTGACACACGCACCCCCAGCCTCTGCAGACCTTTAACTCTAACCTCATCCTCTAACTCCCACCCACCTCCCGTGACCCTCTGCCCTCCACCAGTTCCCCTGACTGACCCCTGGTGTCCCGTTGATCTCCAGGGAGACACTGGAGCAGGGCTGCCTGGGGCCCGAGGCGAGCGTGGGGAGCCTGGTGTCCGGGTGCGTATGTCTGCCCTGCGGCCATGGCTACTGCAGGGAGCCAGGCTGGTACTCCCTTCCTCACAGCTCTCGCCTCTGATTTCCAACTTACTGAGTCACTGAATCTGATGTCACCATCCAGGGTGAAGATGGGCGCCCCGGCCTGGAGGGACCCCAAGGACTCGCGGTGGGTCCCCTGGCGGAGAGGAGCAGTGGCGTGACCCAGTCCCCTGCCTGAGCCCTCTGTGCCCCTCGGGGACTCCACAGCCTCTGTGCCCTCTGCTTCTCCACGCCTGCTCTCTGGTCCCTTGTCTCCCCGTTCCCTGGGGCCTTCCAGTCCTCCCCTGCACCCTGAGCCATCTGCCCACCGGTCCCCCCAGATTCCCGTAGCTCAGTATCATCTTCTCTCATGCAGGGCCCCCCAGGCAGCCGGGGAGAACGTGGGGAGAAGGTAAGGATGTGGAGCAGAGGCCCCTGGTGTGAGTGTGGGTGGGGATGGGTCTTGTAACTCAGGATCTGGGGCTTCACTACTGGAGTGAGACCCACATTCTTCTGCCCGACAGGGTGACCCTGGTGCCTCAGGACTGAAGGGTGACAAGGTGAGTGTGGGCACGGGAGAAGGCAGGGGACTCGGTGCTCCTGACTCCTCTGACTTCCCCCTGTCCACTCAGGGCGACTCAGCTGTGATTTTGGGACCTCCGGGGCCACGGGGTGCCAAGGGGGACTCGGTGAGTGGGTCTGGTGTGTGTTTCTGGGGGCTCCTGTGCGGGGTGCATCAGGGGATCTGAAATCTCAAGCCCTCAGAGGGTAAGGGACTTGTAGCCCCTGACCCTGATTTCTGGCCCTGACTCAGGGTGAACGAGGGCCTCGGGGAATAGATGGTGACAAAGGGCCTCGGGGAGACAGCGGAGAACCTGGAGAGAAGGTATGGGGATGAGGTTGGGCTGTTCTATACAGGGTGAGGGAGGGGGTCCTGCAAGCTGGAGGGCCCCAGGGAGGGTCTGTGAGGACAGAAGCAGAGGATGGAAGAGGGATTTCTGCGGGTCCGAGGGGAGGGGGTTCTGTCAGCTGTAGCAACTATGGGGCGGCTGAGAGGATGGGGGCTCTGTGGGAGGGGCTCCAGGGCCTGGATGTGAGGTTGGAGGGCAGTCTTGGACTGTGGCCCCTGTAGGAGGCCTGTGGGAACAGGAAGGGGGCTCCTTGGGTGTTAGGGGTACTCCAGGTAGGGCTGGGGGCCCAGTGGTAAGAGGAGTGGCAGGAATCGGGAGTCCCAGCATGAGAAATGAGCCACCCCACAGCCAGGGTCTCCAGTCCCAGCCATGAGCGTGGGCTGGAGGGAAGGGGCCTCGGGGGCCTGTATGCGAACAACTGGCAGGTTCTGGTCTTGCTGGGAGCCTGCAGCTGCTCTGGTCCTGATCGTGGCCCTCTCCTGTCACTCCTGCAGGGCACCAAGGGAGAGCCTGGTGACAAGGGCTCCGCCGGGCTACTGGGAGCGCGTGGACTCACGGGACCCAAGGCAAGTCCCATCCCAGACGCTGACCTGGAGCCATGGGTCACGCCCGCCTGTCCGGGCTGTCCCCTGAGCACTGGAGGGCTCCCGCCTCCCTCGCTGTCGGCCCCTGGCGTACTCACACAGTCACCGAGGGAGGCAGATGGGCAGCACGGGGACAGTGGCACTGAAGGGCGGCCCTCTCCCACCTGCGTTCCCCACAGGGCGAGCCTGGCGTCCCAGGGATCCCCGGCGAACCGGTAAGTTGCCCCTGCCACCCCACAGGGACCCCAGCCCCCTGTGGTGACCTTTGACCTTATAGTGAAGCAGCACTCTCCTGTTGTCCAGGGACCCTACCTTCACAGTCACCCCTGTGGTGGCTCACACGTCCCTGCAGAAAACCCTGCCCTTCCAGTGGCTCTTGTCCCCCTGACGACGCCCACAGCCAGAGGGATTCCCTTTGAGCCCTCACTGATCTCATTAACGCTCTTCCCACAGGGATCCCCAGGAAAAGATGGAGTCCCTGGTGTCCGAGGAGACAAAGGAGATATTGGCTTCATGGGTCCCCGGGGCCTCAAGGTGGGAAGGGGGCTGGTTTTTTTCCCCGTAATCAGGACCTGATGTTGGAGGGTGAAGTATCCGGGGTCAGAGATCAGGTATCTGGGGTCAGAGGCTGTGGTATCTAGGGTTGAAAGTGAGGTATTAGGTCAGAGGTGGGAAGGTCAGAGGTTGGAGTAACTAAGGGCAGTTTGGAGAGGGGTTTCAGGGTCAGGGGTCATAGGTGAGGTATCTAGGTCACTTTCTCACTTCTTTTTTCTTTCAGGGTGAACGGGGAATTAAGGGAGCTTGTGGCCTTGATGGAGAGAAGGGAGATAAGGTACCGGGGTGATGAGGGAATGGGGGGATGTGGGGTCTATGGGGCCTGGGGCCTAAGGCTGACCCCTCCACCTGATTGCTACAGGGAGAAGCTGGTCCCCCAGGCCGCCCAGGGCTGGCAGGACGCAAAGGCGAGCTGGTGAGTGTGGGGCACCCCCAGAGTGAGGAGCGGATGGGTGGCCAGGAATTGGCTAATGTCTTCTCTCCTCCAGGGGGAGCCAGGTGTTCCAGGCCAGGCAGGGGCCCCTGGGAAGGAGGGCCTGATCGGTCCCAAGGTAAGGGGGTCCCTCCACAGTGGACAGTGGGGTTCAGGATTGGCAGGGACGGCACAATAAGGTCGTGAAGGTTTTGGGTCGAGGAAGGTTGGGACACTGCGGGGTGGAGTGGGGTTGGTCCTGAGGTTTCAGGGTGGGTTGGGGTCACAGTGGGACTGAGGGTTAAGGGGTGGGAGGTGGCGCAGTACATGCCTCAGGGCTGAGAGTTAGGGTGGTTGAGGTCAGGGGAGGTTGGAGGATCCGTGAAGGGGAAACGGGTGGGGCCAGGGTAGGGGGCGTCACAGTGGGGCGGGGTCCTGGGGATCATGGTGGGCTGGGGGTCTCTGGCTGGTAGGCCACAGGAACTCGAGGTGGTGGCCATGGGGCCTGGGGGCTCATGGGGGCTGAGCTGGGGAGGCCAAGGCAGAGGGAGTCTCGTGCCTCTTTCTGTTTCCAGGGTGACCGTGGTTTCGATGGGCAGCCAGGACCCAAGGGTGACCAGGGCGAGAAAGGGGAGCGGGTGAGTGGAGGCTGAGGTCATGGCGAACTGAGGGGCCTGGGGTCTCTGGAAGCTCTGGTCACTGACCCTGGTCTCTCCCTCCCCAGGGACCCCCAGGAATGGGGGGCTTCCCAGGTCCCAGGGGCAATGATGGCTCTAGTGGTCCCCCCGGGCCACCTGGCAGCATCGGTCCCACAGGCCCTGAAGGACTTCAGGGCCAGAAGGTGAGAGGCCCTGACTCCTGACCCCTGAACCTCCCTGGCCTCTGGCTCTGCAATCCATTCCCCCGATATCCTTGCCCCAGCCTCTGAAACTACGGTCCCACATTGTCCTTCTTCTGCCCCCACTGCCTCTGACCCTGCTCACTCAGTCCCTGTGTCTGACAGGGTGAGCGAGGTCCCCCTGGAGAGAGCGTGGTGGGCGCCCCTGGGGCCCCTGGAACCCCTGGAGAGAGAGGGGAGCAGGTGAGTGGGAATTCTTGGGCCTGGGTTCAAAGGCTGGGGTGTCCGTGAGGTCGGAGGTCACAGCCCAGCCCTATCCATCACCCCCAGGGGCGGCCAGGCCCCGCGGGGCCCCGTGGTGAGAAGGGAGAAGCTGCGCTGACAGTGAGTGTGTGTGGGGTGGGGTGGGGGCCCTGCCTCCTTCTCCCGACCCCCTGGACCCTGGGCCCTGACTCTGCACTGTCCCTCCACGATCCTGCATCATGTACCCTTTGTCCTTCTGTGACCCCTGGGTTCCTTCATGACCCTTGTGGTCTTGGGCTCCTAGGAGGATGACATTCGGGGCCTTGTGCGTCAGGAGATGAGTCAGCATTGCGGTGAGTGGGGTCCAGCTGGAGTCTCCTGGGTCCCATCTCCACTGCATCCCCGCACCCCTAGACAGAGGCAGGCAGCACCCCCGAATGTCCAGGGGGCAAGCAGTCAGGGAGGCGGGTGGAGACAGATGGATACACAAAGTGTGGGTGTTTCCAGACGGACATGCTGACAGGACTCCCCCAAGTGGAGACCCAGGCAGAGGTGGGCGCACATGTGCTCCTGGGTGCCCAGGATGGCCGTGTGTGGAGGGGGAGGAGGCGTGAGCAGAGCCGGCTCCTTGGGCCAGAGGTGGCGCTGGGGTGCGGGGCGGGGGCTCTGATGCCCTGGGGGCATCAGAGAGTGAAGCTCGGCTCCTCCGCCTCTGCCTCCTCCCTGTCCTCCATTCCTGCCGGCTCCTGACCCTTTGCGTCTCTCCCTCTCTCTCGCCTTTGGCTGGCCTGTTCCCCTCTTCTCTCTTGCTCTTGGTCTGCTTCTCCCCCTTGGTTTCTTTCTCTCCCTGTGTCTGCTTCCCTTCCTCTCCCTCGCCGTCTGTCACTCTCTCCTGCCATCCCCTCCGTATGTCTCTGCCCCCCGTGAGCCTCTCTCCCTGCCTCTTTCCACCTCTGTCTCCTGTTCTCTGTTATTGTCTCTCTCCTCGGCCCCTTCTCTGCCCCCTCCAGCCTGTCAGGGCCAGTATATCGCATCTGGATCACGTGAGTAGTTTTCTGTTATTTTCTGCTCCCGGAGCTTGCCTCATGCCAGGCCCTGCTGTGCCCATTGCCTGGGTCGTCTCAGCAGGGGCTTGGCGAGGGCGGCCACCAGGCTGACCCCTGGGCCCCATGCCCCTGCTCCAGGGCCTCTCCCGAGTTACGCAGCAGACACCGCTGGCCCGCAGCTCCACCCCGTGCCCGTGCTCCGCGTGTCCCATGCAGAGGAGGATGGTGAGGATGGCTGCAGCCTGGGGGGGCATGTGGGGCGGGAGTACACACACACACACGGGGCCACTCGTGCGTGCAGGGCCCACACCATGTGTGCAGAGGGCACATACAGGGAACACACATGGGAGGCCAGGGTTGGGCCGCATGAACTGGGCCCGAACCGGGCCCCACAGTGGCCCTGCTCATAGCACCCCATCACTGTGCGTGCAGGCCAGGTGCCCCCCGAGGACGATGAGTATGAATACTCTGAGTATTCCGTGGAGGAATACCAGGACCCCGCAGCTCCTTGGGATGACGATGGTGAGGAAGGGAGCTGGGCCCAGAGGGGTGTGGGGAGGGGCAGGCTGAGCCCATCCCGGCTGACCTCTCTGCCCCCGTTACCCCCAGACCCCTGCTCACTTCCACTGGACGAGGGTTCCTGCAGTGCCTACACCCTGCGCTGGTATCATCGGGCTGGGGCAGGGGGCACGAAGGCCTGTCACCCCTTCGTCTACCTTGGCTGTGGAGGGAACGCCAACCGTTTTGGGAGCCAGGAGGCCTGTGAGCGCCGCTGCCTGCCCCAGGCAGCCCACAGTCAAGGGACAGGTACGAGAGTACTGTGCAGAGGGCACATACAGGGAACACACATGGGAGGCCAGGGTTGGGCCGCATGAACTGGGCCCGAACCGGGCCCCACAGTGGCCCTGCTCATAGCACCCCATCACTGTGCGTGCAGGCCAGGTGCCCCCCGAGGACGATGAGTATGAATACTCTGAGTATTCCGTGGAGGAATACCAGGACCCCGCAGCTCCTTGGGATGACGATGGTGAGGAAGGGAGCTGGGCCCAGAGGGGTGTGGGGAGGGGCAGGCTGAGCCCATCCCGGCTGACCTCTCTGCCCCCGTTACCCCCAGACCCCTGCTCACTTCCACTGGACGAGGGTTCCTGCAGTGCCTACACCCTGCGCTGGTATCATCGGGCTGGGGCAGGGGGCACGAAGGCCTGTCACCCCTTCGTCTACGGTGGCTGTGGAGGGAACGCCAACCGTTTTGGGAGCCAGGAGGCCTGTGAGCGCCGCTGCCTGCCCCAGGCAGCCCACAGTCAAGGGACAGGTACGAGAGTACTCCATTCCAGTAGGGGCCTGCCCAGATTATGTCCAGGGTCAGGATCTGGGGTCAGAAGCTTGCCCCCGCATCGCCCTCTCGCTGGACGTCCCCCTTGGCCTCCTGCAGATCTTACTGGAGCAGGCCCGGGCCAGGGCTGTGAGGGAGCAGGCTGCTGCCAATGCCCGCATCCTGGAGATGTGTATAAGAGACAGGGGGAACCTGGGACAGACCCCGCCTCAGACTAAAGAGCTGATAGAGAAGCCCAGCTCTGGGTGGAGTCCCCAGTACAGTACCCCTTGGTGCTCCCTCCCTTAAAGACCTGAGTAAGGACCCCTTTCTGTGGGCAGAGCCCCCACACCCACTGTGCCCCTGGCTCCTCCATTCTCTGTGGCCCTTGTGTTGGGTATGGTTAGATGGCTGAACCCTGCTTGCCCCACCCAGGTGCTGCCCAGAGCTGAAGTCCAGTCCAGCATCCCCTGGAGGAGTCGGTGTCTCAGCTGGACCCTGCCGTCCCTCCCCTTTGGTGCTAGAGGCCTGTCAGCACGTGAGCGTGCGAGAGAGCGTGTCCGTTATTTCAGTGACTTGTTCCACGGGTCTCGCCTTCCCCCCAGTGGACAGACCCCCATTGTGGCTGCTGCCTCCCCGGCTGATGACTCAGTGTTGGGGAGGCTTTGGGCAGTGAGCGGAAGTGACTGAATCCAACCCGCCCCTTGCCCCACGCTAGTGATGACATGGTGCTGATTCTGGGGGGTCATTAAAGCTGCTGTTTTAAAAGGCCTCTGTTGCGACTGTTTGCCGGGGTGCGGGTATCGGGGGCAGGTTCTCCCTGGGAGGGCTGTGCTATCCCGAGTGAGTCCAGAGTCCCTCTGTGCAGCCTGTCACTGTACTGTAACCCTCAGTCCCCAACTTGTCCCTAGAAAGAAGACGGGGTAGGAGCTGAGGGTATGCTTTCACTGCCCCCCAGGAGAGGATGAATCATGGGTGGGGGGCGGCCTCAAGCCAGATAAATGGGCCCTGAAGTGGGTGGAGGAGCAGACCAGTGCAGGGGAGCACTGGCTGGCACAGCTCACCCCAGAGGAGGCTGCTACTGGTGAGCCTGGGGTCGGGGGATGGACAGGACTGTTGGGGTAGAGTGGATCTGGGGTTTGGGTCAGTGGAGGTCTCGAGCCTGAGACGCCCTGGGACCTCTGATTGCTTCCTTATCTCAAGGGCCGCCATTCCTGCCTGCCTTTCTGTGCCCTGGATCTGCGACATGCTTTCTCGCACAAACCTCAGGCTCCCCTTGGATCTCTCTGTGTCTCTCTTTGCATCCTTATGTCCATCACACTGTCTCTTTTTCTTCCTTTCTCCCTCTATTTTGCTCCATCCCCCTCTGATACATCTCCATCTCTTTCTCCCTCTCCCTGCCCTTTCTTATTCTTGTTCTCCCCCTACCCCCGCACCCATCTCTCTCTCTCTCTCTCTCAGATACATCCATATCCAGATATACCTGTCTCTGGGTCACTCCATCTCTTTGTCCATCTCTGTCTCATTCTCTTTCTCACTCTTTCCGTCCCTCCAACCCCTTCTCTGCCTGGCTCTGTCTCAGTTTTCTCTGTGTCGCTCTGGCTCTCTCCTTGTCCCTTCATCTCTGCTTCTGTCCCTCTGACCCTGGCCTGGCCGCTCTCTCTCTGCTTTCCCCATCTGTCTCTGTCCGTGGGCCACAGCTAACCAGAGCCCCTGCCCTGAACCTGTTTTCTCCTTACAGCCTGACTACACGATGACCAGGTGGGCTCTGCTCACGCTGATGGTCCTGACATTGGGCAGGACCCTGCTTGTCCCAGCAACCCCCACCCCAGGCTTCCAGCTCCTCCCTCAGAACTTTCCCCAGGCCACTGCCTGCCCCGTGACCTCGGAGATCCCCTCAGCCGGCACCACGGCACCCTCCACTGCTTCGGGCCGCCCCAGCCCTGACCCCCGCCCTGGCCCCCGCATCGCCCTCTCGCTGGACGTCCCCCTTGGCCTCCTGCAGATCTTACTGGAGCAGGCCCGGGCCAGGGCTGTGAGGGAGCAGGCTGCTGCCAATGCCCGCATCCTGGCCCAGGTGGGCCGCCGCTGAGCTCGAGGGAGGCAGTCACAAGGATGGAACCACCCTGGATGGGGGGAGATCGGCAGGGCAGCGGCGCATCCGGACTCCGCCACATGGAGTCAGTCGTATCAGAGTGCCTCACAGAGTCACAGTGTGTGTGGACAGTACGCACATTGCCACGCCAGGTTGCCAATAGACTCTAGCCACTCCTAGGAGCCCCCCAGACTTACGGTATATGTCTGGAGAGCGTGGACACTACCGTGGATGGCCACGTGGAGTCTGGTCACGTCAGGGCCCCACAGTCAAGAGCCTCCGGACACCATCATACAGGGGCTCCGTAATGCCACTTACAGGAACCTCAACACAGGGCGCCACCGCTGCATCGGAGAGAACCGCTCATCTAGGCCAGA